>ML327718.1:0-66992 GCA_005239505.1 Nicotiana paniculata
ATATATATATATATATATATTATTCAAACGTAGTTATATACGCATATATATGTCTGTATATGTATATGGAATATGGGAAAGGTTATGGAATTATATACGCACCACCACCTGATCAGCTGGTATACGATGATGATTTTGCCCATAGTAGCCTATATGATATGATGGGATGCCCTCAGAGACTGATGATGTTATGAAACATATACCTATGCACGACATGACATTCATACGCATATGCATGATGCTAAAAGTGATTTATTATTTTCAGAGTTATCCAGACATACAGGTTGAGTCCATTACTCTATATCTCTTTCATGTCTCTTATGTATTTATTTATGTGCCTTACATACTCGATACATTATTCGTACTGACGTACCTTTTGTCTGGGGATGCTGCGTTTCATGCCCGCAGGTCTTGATAGACAGGTCTAGAGCCCTCCAAGTAGACTATCAGCTCAGCGGAAGATGTTGGTGCGCTCCATTTGCTTCGAAGATGCTCATTGGTTAGTATGATTTAGACACCTCTTGTTTGGTATGGCGGGACTCTGTCCCAACCTTTATGATGTTTATGTACTCTTACAGGCTTGTAGACATATGTCGTGTATATAAAGAATTGTACGGCCTGGCCGGCCTATGTTTTGAGTTTATAAAGGATTATGTTGGCCTATTAGGCCCGTAGTCATGCGTATGTAATGATGTAATAAGAAAGATACATTACATTGGTACTCGGTTGGGTAAGGTACCGGGTGTCTATCGCGGCCCATCGGTTTGGGTCGTGACATTTTCCTTTTGTTGAATTAAATATAAAAGACAACATATTTGTTTCTGGTAACAATTATGAATATCAAAGACATCATATTTGTTAACTGCCTTGCAGAAAAATTTATCCAAAAATTGCACATCAAATTTATTAATTTGAGTAACGTGAAAATAGATTGGACTTAAGGATATTACTACAAGCAAAATTAATAGTAAGTTTTGGACCAATAACAAATTAGTTGAGCTTGACAAAATAAAAAAGAATAACAATGGATTCTAGAAGATGTAATATCACAAAGTCCATTTGTGTAAAAATTAACATGCACACATTCAAAACTTAAATGGAAATATATTCCACCTGATACACAATAGTATAAGAGAAAGAAAGCGAGAAAAATAAAAAAGGAAACCCATGATGTTGCACAGGAAAGTAGGCCAAGTAGAAACCTAATGAACTTTTTGGAAATGAAAATTTGATACGTACTTTAATAGAGCGAAATAAGGAATATAAATAGACTAAAAAGATATTACTACTACTGTGAAAGACGAAAGAAATAAAATCGAAATGTGCTTCTGAATAAAAATTAATTAAAAAAATTTTGAGCCTGATATTACTACCATGGAAGATGAAAGAGAAGAAACCGAAAGTGCCAAGCTTAACCCTGCTCAAGTAGCAATGAAGTCAGGTTAAGGCTCTACTGGATTTCTAAATAAATTAGTTTAAAACAGTATAAAAGATAGATAATTTCTATAGTAAACAGTTTAAGGAAAACATTATAAGTTTTACAGTAAAGATATTCCTCGGCTCAACACAATATATCACAAAGTGGAATCTCCTAGGATACCATCCCGTAGTTCCAAATGATTATGCAGTACAAGGGGATCACTCGGAATACGTTCGTAGTCCCAAAATAAATATGCAGTACAGGGGGATCTCCCGGAATACGTCCGTATGCCCAAATTAAATATGCAGTACAGGGGGATCTCCTGGAATACGTCTGTAGTCCCAAAGTAAATATGCAGTACATGAGGATCTCCCGGAATATGTCTGTAGTCCCAATTTAAATATGCAATACAGGAGGAAAGCTCCCGGAATACATTTGTTGTCCCAATTTAAATATGAAATGCAAATGAATGTCGGGTAAGGTTTATTTAAACAGTTTAGGAGAAAAGTCACATGCAAGACAAAGGATATGACTAACTAAACATGGTGCACATAGTATCAAATAGGGAATTCCAGTAAAACAGGTAGACATGCTCCTTCCTAATCTAAACTACACAATTAGCACATTAAACAATGAAATAAGAGTAAAATGATTTATGAAATTGAAGGAAAAAGGGAGTTTTGCAACAATGGCCCGTACACGTACTTGTCACCTCACGTACACGGCGCCATAGTATCAAAACAACCTAAGGGGAACTCCCCAACATAGAGTTAGGCAACCCACTTACCTCGACTACTCTACTAAACTCAAAACCGCGCTCTTTCCACGAGTACCCGACTCCGAATGGCCCAAATCAATTCAATTCAATTGCGTAATGTAAATATCATTGTAAGCAATTGATCTAGCTAATTAGTTCAAGGCTAATACGCGAAATTAGGAAAATTGCCCAAAACATCCCCATGGCCCACGTCTCGGAATCGAGTGAAAGTTACAAATTTAGTACACCCATTCACTAACGAACTCACTCGAACAAGAATCATCGAAAACTGACGTCAAAATCTCATTAAATTCTCGTATTTCTATTTGGGGAACCTTCCTCCCATTTTCATGATTTTCACCCAAATTTATTGATTAGATTGAAGAAGTTGCTGTGGATTAATGATATACCAGTGAAATAAGTTAAGGAACCATTACTTATGAATCTTCTCCTCAAAACCCACTCAAAATCGTCAAATCCCGAGCACCAAATCGTTTTAGAAAATGTAAATTTCAAACCCTTGGATTTTGAATAAATAACTCAGCAATGCCTCACATGCGACTCATTGGACCGCACATGCGATCCCACATCTGCGAAAAATATATCGCAGGTGCGAAAACTCACTAAATGAACTGGGGTCGCACCTGCGGAACCCCGTCCGCGCCTGCGATCCTGGCTGCCCTTGACAAAAACCGCACTTGCGACGCCCTCCACCCCACATGCGTGTCTGCACCTATGGCTCCCCATGCGCAGGTGCGAAACATCAGAACCAACAATGCTTCAGCTGGTTTCTAAGTCCAAAATCATCTCGTTGAGCATCTGAAACATCCCCGAGGCCCCCGGAACCTCAACCAAACTTACGAACCTGTCCTAATACCTTATCCAAACTTGGTCGAGCCTTCAAAACACATCACATAACATCATATTGACAATTATGAATGGATTCAAGCCTAAGAACTTATGAAATTTCCAAAATCCACAATCGATGCCGAAACAAGTCAAAGCTAGTCGGAAGGACTTCAAATTTTACACACAGGTCATAAATGACACTAAGGACCTACAACCACTCCCGAAATTCCATTCTGAGCCCTATACCAAAATTTTAGCTATCGGCCAAAATCGACAAAATTCTAAATTTCGCCATTTCAATCCTAAAGATACTACATACCTCGAAAACACAATGTGAACATGCTCCTAAACCTGAAATCACCCAACGGAGCTAACAGAGTCGACGAAATTCCATTCCAGATCCATCTTCACATAGTTCCCACTATGGTCCGATTTCTAAAGCTTAAACTCATATATAGGGACTATGTGTCCAAAACCTCTCCGAAATTCACGACTAATCATTCCAACAAGTCCCATAAGAAGATATAAATATAGGGAAAGCAATTATTAGGGCATAGGAGTGATAGCTCTCAAAACGACCGACCGGGTAGTTATATTCTCCCCCTCTTAAGAAAATTCTTCATCCTCGAACAAGTATAGAGACATACCTGAAGCTGTGAAAAGATGGGGGTACTGACTGGGCATATCCTTCTCGGTCTCCCAAGTCGCCTCATCGACCGGCTGACGCCTCCACTGAACCTTGACTGATGCAATATTCTTCGATCTGAGCTTTCTAACCTGTCTATCCAATATAGCGACTGGATCCTCAACATATGATAAATCCTTGTCCAACTAAACTGAACTGAAATCCAAAACATGAGTTGGGTCACCGTGATACTTTTGGAGCATAGAGATGTGGAATACCGGATGAACTCCTGCTAGGTTGGGAGGCGAGGCTAGCTCATAAGCAGCCTCCCCAACACGCCACAATACCTTAAAAGGACCATTAAATCTCGGACTCAGCTTACCTTTCATCCCGAACCTCATAACGCCCTTCATAGGCTATATACGAAGCAAAACCCGGTCACCATCCATAAATGCCAAATCACGAACCTTCCGGTCCGCATAACTCTTGTGCCTAGACTGAGCGGTGCGAAGTCTCTCTTGAATCACCTTCACCTTGTCCAGGGCATCCTCGGCAAAATCTATACCCAATAATCGGGCCTCCCTCTGCTCAAACCATCCCAGCTAGGACCGGCATTGTCTGCCATACAAAGCCTCATACAGCACCATCTGAATGTTGGACTGGTAGCTGTTATTATAAGTAAACTCTGCAAGTGGAAATTATCGGTCTCATGACCCTCCAAAATACAGGCACAGAGCATGTCCTCAAGAATCTGAATCGTGCGCTCGGACTGCCCGTCCGTCTGAGGGTGAAAGGTTGTACTCAACTCTACCACGGTGCCTAGCTTCTGCTGAACGGCTCTCCAGAACCGTGAAGTGAACTGTGTACCTCTGTCTGAGATGATAGATACTAGAATATGGTGGAGGCGAACAATCTCCTTGATACAAATCTCCACCGACCTCTCGGAGGAGTATGTAGTCAACATTGGAATGAAATAGGCTGACTTGGTCAGCCGATCCACAATCACCCAAAGAGCATCGAACTTTTCCAATGTCCAAGGAAGTCTAATCACAAAGTCCATGGTGATCCGCTCCCACTTCCACTCTGGATGCTCAATCTGCTGAAGTGACCCTCCTGGCCTCTGATGCTCATATTTGAATTGCTGACAATTGAGACAGTTAGCCACAAACTCCACTATATCCTTTTTAATCCTTCTCCACCAATAGTGTTGTCTCAGATCCTGGTACATATTCGCGGTAACCGGATGAATGGAATACCGCTATCTATTAGCCTCCTCAAGAATCAACTCCCGAATCCCATCCACATTGAGCACACAGATCCGACCCTGCATCCTCATCACACCGTCATCTCCTACAGTCATATCCCTGGCATCACCTCGCCGAACCTTGTCCTGAAGAACCAAAAGGTAGGTATCATCATACTGGCGCTCTCGAATGCGGTCATAAAGAGAAGACCGATCCACCACACAAGCTAAAACCCAGAAAGGCTCTGAAAGATTCTATCTTACGAACTGACTGGCTAAGGGCTGAACATCCAAGGCTAAGGGCCTCTTAACTGCCGGAAGGTATGCCAAACTCCCCAAACTCTCTACCCGTCGACTCAAGGTGTCGGCCACCACATTGGACTTCCCCAGGTGGTATAATATAGTGATGTCATAGTCCTTTAATAACTCCAACAATCTCCGTTGACACAAATTAAGGCCCTTCTGCCTAAACAAGTGCTGCAAACTCTGGTGATCCGTAAAAATCTCACATGGAACACTGTACAAATAATGACGCCAGATCTTCAGGGCGTGAAAAATAGATTCTAACTCAAGGTCATGAACCGGATAGTTCTTCTCATGCACCTTCAACTTCCTAGACGCGTAGGCAATCACCCTATCGTCCTGCATCAATACTGCCCAAGGCCGATCCTCGAGGCATCACAAAAGATAGTGTAGGACCCTGAACATGTAGCCAACACTAATATTGGGGCCGAAGTCAAAGCTGTCTTGAGCTTTTTAAAGCTCTCCTCACGCTCCTCGGGTTAACCTGAACATAGCACCATTCTGGGTCATTCTGGTCATAGGTGCTGCAACAGAGGAAAACCCCTCTACAAAGCGACGGTAGTACCCTGCCAAACCAAGGAAACTACAGATTTTCGTAGCTGATGATGGTCTAGGACAACTCCGCACCGCCTCAACCTTGTCTGGATCTACCTTGATCCCATCACAAGACACTATGTGGCCCAAGAATTCCACTGAATCAAGCCAGAACTCACCCTTAGAGAATTTCGCATACAATCTCTTCTCCCTCAAATTCTGAAGCACGGTCCTCAAGTGCTGCTCATGATCTTCCCGTGATCGGGAGTACACCAAAATATCATCAAACAAAATGACGAAGGAATCAAGGTAAGGCTGGAACACACTGTGCATCAAATGCATAACAGCTATTGGGGCATTGGTCAGCCCAAATGACATGACAAGAAACTCATAGTGACCATATATTGTCCTGAAGACAGCCTTCGGGATGTCCGACTCCCTGATGATAGCCAGATCACAAGTCAATCTTGGAGAATATTCTGGAACCCTGTAGCTGGTCGAATAAATCATCAATGCGAGGAAGATGATACATGTTCTTCACTGTAACCTTGTTCAGCTGTCGATAATCAATACACATACGCATAGAGCCATCCTTTTTCTTCACAAATAGCACTGAAGCACCCCAAGGTGATACACTGAGCCTGATGAAGCCCTTATCAAGTAATTCTTCTAATTTCTCCTTCAACTCCTTCAACTCAGGAGGATCCATATGGTAAGGAGGAATAGATATAGGCTGAGTGCCCGACAACAAATCAATGCCAAAATCAATATCTCTATCGGGTGGCATACCCAGAAGATCAGCTGGAAATACATCAAGAAAGTCCCTCACTACTGGTACTGACTCAACTGGAGGGGTATCAACATTGACATCTTTCACGTAGGCCAAATACGCATCACACCCCTTCTCAACCATCTGCCGAGCCTTAAGAAATGAAATGACCCTGCAGGGAGTATACTCTAAGGTACCTCTCCACTCTAATCTTGGCAAGCCTGGCATAGCCAGCGTCACGGACTTAGCGTGACAATCAAGAATAACATAATAGGGTGACAACCAGTCCATGCCCAAGATAACATCAAAATCTACCATCCTGAGTAATAAAAAATTAGCCCTGGTCTCAAAACCACCAAGATTAATTAAACACGGCCGATATACGCGGTCCACAACTAGAGAATATCTCACAAGAGTAGATACATAAATAGGGAACTCAAAGAATCCCGAGATATCCCCAAATGTGGAGCAAAATAAGAGGACACATATGAATACGTAGAGCCTGGGTCAAATAATAATGATGCATCCCTATGGAAGATGGGACAATACCTGTGATGATTGGGTCTGAAGCAACGGCCTCGGAACGAGTTGGAAGGGCATAGTATCTGGCCTAGCCTCCCCCTCTAGGGCGACTTCTACCTCCCCGACCTCCACCTCGAGCTAACTGAGGAGGTGGAGTGGCAGCTGGGGCTAGAAGAATAGCTGGAGTACCCGGCGGAGCACGTGGAGGCTGATAAGACTGTGGAGATGCACCCTTCCTGGCCCTGGGGCAATCTATAATCATGTGACGAGTACCACCATACTTAAAACAAACCCTCGGAGGAAGCTTCAGCTGAGACTGCATAGGAGTTGGCCTGCTGGGCTGGCAAGTAATAGCACCTCGAACTGGAGGCACACTAGATACTGACGGTGCATAATAGGACTCCTGAGGTCTAGAAGGAGCTGGAATACCACTGGCCGCTGGAAGGGCTGAATGAATAGAGCGACCCACAAAGCCCCTACCGTAACGTGTTGTTGGTGCACGAGCTCCTGAAAAATGGCTAGTCCCTCGAGACCTCTTGGCCTCTCTCTCCTCTCGGTCCCAAGGCCAACATGCCCTCCACTCTCTTGGCAATACTCACTGCCTGCTGATAAGTGATATCCATCTCCAACTCTCTGTCCATACTGGTCCGAATACTAGGGTGAATTCCCTCAATGAAGCGGCGAACCCTCTCTCTAACGGTGGCAACCAAGGCTGGTGCACGCCGAGCTAACTCACTGAAACGGACTGCATACTCCGACACAGTCATAGTACCCTGGCGCAACTGCTCGAACTCCACACGCCAAGTATCCATGAGGCTCTGAGGGACATACTCTCGCAGAAACATCTCTGAAAACTGAGTCCAAATGAGTGAGGCTGCCTCGTCCGAACTACTCAGCTCATAGGCCTGCCACCACCGATATGCCACTCCCCTCAGCTGGAAAGCGGTAAAAGAAACCCCACTGGTCTCCACAATTCCCATAGTGCGGATAATACGATGACACTCATCAAGAAACCCCATAGCGTCAGCTGAAGCTAGTCCACTGAAAATAGGTGGGTGGTACTTCTTATACGTCTCAAGTTTGAGCTGCTCTGCCTCAGATGCAGCTACCCTGGTCACATGATGTACCGGAGCCACTAGAGGCATAATAATATACTCCGGAGCCTAATCAACCTGGCCCCTCTGCTCAAGAGTGCGGGATGCGGGAGTCTGTGCCCCTCCCTCGGCCTGAGATGTAGCGGGAGCTATCGGAAGTAGTCCAGCCTGAGCTAGAGTGCTGAACATGCTCATGAACTGAGCCAGTCTCCTGTAAGGCTATAGCAGCAATAGGGACCTCATGTGCCGGCTCTCCAGCTGGAGCTGCTTTAGGCTCCTCTGTCGCTGCTCTCACCGGTGGTCGGGCAACACCATATGGTCGTCCTATACCCCGACCCCGGCCTCTGGTAGAGGGCTCGGGTGCCTGGACATCGCTCCTCCCAGTATGGGTCCTCACCTTCTATGGGAAATAATATAATAGAATTTTAGAATTTTTGATGTCAATAACTCGCACGACAAGGAGATCAAAAAAATATGATTGTTCTTAACAATTACATAGCCTCCAAAAGACAGATACGGACGTCTCTATACCGATCCGTGAGACTCTAATAAACTAGCTCTTGACTTGTGACTCCTATGAACCTAGACGGTCTGATATCAACTTGCCACGACCTGATTTACCCTCTGAAGGTGTCGTGATGGCACCTAGTCTCTACGACTAGGTAAGCCTAATATAGCGGGGGGAAATTGAAATAAAACGCAAGCAATAAAAGGGAATATGGGCAATGACATAAGTAACATAATGTCCACTCGGCTCATACAAAACATAACTTCCCAAAACCCGGAATATCACAGACAGTCACAAGATTCTAACACTACTATAGCTCTAACATAAACTACAAAAGTACATAAGAACGTCTCTACAAGATAGAATAGAAGGAGACTCAGAGGATTCTGCGGACGTGGCAGGAATACCTTGCAGTCTCCTGGAATCAGCAGCAACGACTAACCACGAGGCTGATAGCTTGTACCTAGATTTGCACACGAAAAGACATGTGAAGGAAAGGGCATGAGTACACCATATTTGGTACCCAGTAAGTGTCAAGCCTAACTCCGGTCAACTAGTGACGAGTTCAGGTTAAGGCTCTACTAGATTTATAAATAAGTCAGTTTAAAACAATACAAAAGATAGGTAATGTCTACAGTAAACAGTTTAAGGAAAACAATATAAGTTTTACAACAAAGAAAATCCTCGGCTCAACACAATATATCACAAAGTGGAATCTCCCGGGATACCGTCCCGTAGTTCCAAATGATTATGCAGTACAGGGGGATCTCCCAGAATACGTCTGTAGTCCCAAAATAAATATGCAGTACCTGGGGATCTCCCGTAATACGTCTGTAGTCCCAAAGTAAATATTCGGTACATGGGGATCTCCCAGAATACGTCCGTAGTCCCAAAGTAAATATGCAGCACATGGGGATCTCCCGGAATACGTCCATAGTCCCATATTCAATATGCAATACATGGGAAAGCTCCCAGAATACGTCTGTAAGAGAAATTTAAATATGAAATGCAAATGAATGCCGGATAAGGTTTATTTAAACAGTTCAGGAGAAAAGTCACAAGCAAGACAAAGGATAGGACTATCTAAACATGGTTCACATAGTATCAAATAGGGAATTCAGGTAAAACAGGTAGACATGCTCCTTCCTAATCTAAACTACACAATTATCACATTAAACAGTGAAATAAAAGTGAAATGATTTATGAAATGGAAGGAAAAATGGAATTTTTGCAACAATGGCCCGTGCACGTACTCGTCACCTCACGTACACGATGCCCATTCAACAAATAGTATCAAAACAACCTAAGGGGAAGTCCCCAACACAGAGTTAGGCAAGCCATTTACCTCGACTACTCTACTAAACTCAAAACCACGCTCTTGCCACGAGTACCCGGCTCTGAATCGCCCAAATCAATTCAATTCAATTGCATAATGTAAATATCATTGTAAGAAATCGATCTATCTAATTAATTCAAGGCTAATACGCGAATAAGGAAAATTGCCCAAAAAGTCCCCCGGGCCCACATCTCGAAAACCAGTGAAAGTTACAAATTTATAACACCCATTCACTCACGAACTCACTCGAACAAGAATCATTGAAAACCGACGTCAAAATCTCATTAAATTCTCGAATTTCTATTTGGGGGACCTTCTTCAAATTTTCTTGATTTTTCACCCAAATTCAGTGATTAGATTGAAGAAATGGCTATGGATTAATGATATACCAGTGAAATAAGGTTAGGAATCGTTACCTATGAATCTTTTCCTCGAAACCCACTCAAAATCGTCAAATCCCGAGATCCAAATCGTTTTAGAAAATGTGAATTTCAAACCCTCGGATTTTTTATATACAGCCTAGCAATTCCGCACCTACGACTCATTGGACCGCACTGTGGAAAATACATCGCTGGTGCGAAACCTGACTAAATGAACTGGGGTTGCACTTCCGATCACTGGGCCACATCTTTGGCTCTGCACCTGCGGAACCCCATCCGCACCTGTAAGCCAGGCTTCCCTTGACCAAAACCACACCTGCGACGCCCTCCACCACACCTGCAGCTTTCCATCCGCATGTGCGGAACACCAGAACCAGCAATACTTCAGCTGGTTTCTATGTCCAAAATCATCCCGTTGAGCATCCGAAACATCCCCGAGACCCCCCGGACCTCAACCAAACTTACCAACCATTCCTAATACCTTATCCAAACTTAGTCGAGCCTTCAAAATGCATCACATAACATCAAAATCGCCAACTATGCATGGATTCAAGCCTAAGAACTTATGGAATTTAAAAAATCCACAACCTATGCCGAAACACGTCAAAGTTAGTCTGAAGGGCTTTAAAATTTATATAGAGGTCATAAATGACACTACGGACCTACAGCCACTCCTGGAATTCCATTCCGAGACCGATACCAAAATTTCACCTATCGGCCAAAATCGCCAAAATTCTTACTTTCGCCAATTCAAGCCTAAATCTACTACAGGCCTCGAAAACACAATCCAGACACGCTCCTAACCCCGAAATCACCCAATGGAGCTAACAGAGTCGACGAAATTCCATTCAAGATTCGTCTTCACACAGTTCCCACTACGGTCCAATTTCTAAAGCTTAAACTCATATATAGGGACTATGTGTCCAAAACCTCTCCGAAAGTCACGACTAATAATTACTAAAAGTCCCATAAATAGATATAAACACGGGTAAAGCAGTTATAAGGGGATCGGGGCGCTAACTCTAAAAACGACCGACTAGATCGTTACATTGTGTCAGCTATTATTTCTTGAAACGACTAAAAATAATTGTTTCTCAAATATATGTACTCCTTCTTAAGCTAATATTAGAGATAAATTCAATAATAGCCAGATTTACAAGTGTTCATTCAAACATTGCCACAGTTTCAAAAGTAATCGAAATTTAGCTACTTCCCATGTAAAGAAAAATCTGAACGAAAATATTGTTCAAAATCCGAAAAATACTCCAACATAATATATTGGAACTCCAATATGTTATACTAGACTTTCGGCATAATATACTGGAGTTCCACTATAATATACCGGTCCAGCATATGCTGGAAGTTCATACACAGGTGCCCGAATCTCCAGTATATTATGCTGGAACTTTCCGCGTGTTGGAATTCCAGCATAATATGCTAGAATTTCATACACAGGTGCACCGAACTCCAGTATATTATGCTGGACCGGTCTCTGTTGCAGCAAATTAGTGGATATATTTCAATGACTTGGAACACTGGCTATTTTTGAATGACCAGTCCGAAAACTGGCTAGCCCGTGTGCTATTTACACCTAATATTAAGGTTCTTGATGTCCCAATCACCAAAATATTTTGAAAAATTGGCATCCTATAACAACATATAACAGGAATTGGTACTTTTTTAGCCTTACATTAGATTTGGAAAAAATATCCCCAAACAATTGGCATTATATAGCCAAATCCTAATAATAATTACTCTCTTATATATTTTCTCTAAAAAAACTACTCGCTTATTTTGGCTTCCCTCCCCATTTCTCTCCTTGTATTTCTTCTTGGTTCTTCTCTTTCGCTCTCATGGTTTAGAAAAAATTCTTGTAAATTATGCAAAAAAAAATCAGTGGAATGAAAAAGGTAAAGTTGATCTCACATCAGAGAAAATCAGAAGCAAAAACTAAGAGACGAAAAATATATTTGAACTTTATTTTTCTCCTCTCCTCTTTGTTATTTGATTAAACGAGTGGGTCTGATTAAAATTGGTTGAAAATACCTAAACGTGGATATATACAAAATTCGAGCAAGATTAGAAGTTAATTAGACCAGTTTCAGGTAAAAAGTCAGACCTAAAGTCTAATTGCAATATGTGTATATCACGTTGTATATCGTGTACATCAGTGTATATCCAGATAGGTTTTCAGGACATCTGTGTATATCAGTTTGTATATCGTATATACAACATAATTTTTTATGGACGCCTGATATATACAGATACACATGATATACACGAGATATCACTAATTTACATAGAGATATACACGGGATACAATAGGGCATACATGTGTGGAGTCGTCTTGAACTTGAGTTTTCAATCTAAAAGGTGTTACACAAAAATAAAATTTTAATATATTTTGTCGATATACAAATGATAATAGGTTATACATGATGATATACAAATAATATATCTAATTTTCATTTTGTATATTAATGTATCTCTAGAAAATATATTAGTGTATATCCACAAGAAACTATGTGTTATACACTAAAAGATACAAAGAAAAAAAAAATTCTTTTATTTACATTTTGATATTCAAAAAAAAATTATATACATTTTGATATACACAATGAATAAAAATAAATTTGTAATATATATTTGGTATACACATTATGTCACGCCCCGAAATTCCACCATCGGGCCGTGATGATGTCTAACGTTGAACCCGCTAGACAAGCCAACGTACATAGATAAACTAGCATATTAACACCACTTTAATAGGATAACTAAACAGTTCACAGTTTAATAGCGGAAATAAATACGGTCTCAAGCTAAATAAGGAGAACATAATACAAGAACGCGTAAACTTTCCCAAATCCTGGAGTCACAAACTGACGAACTGTCTACAAGAGTGCTAAATACAAGTCAAAAAAGAGAATACATAGTTGTCTCTTAAACTAGAGGAAGAAAAACAAGACAGAAGTGAAATCAAAAGGATGGAAGAGACGCCAAGGCCTACGAATTCCAACGGGTATACCTTGAAGCCTCTAGGATAAGCTGGAAGACACTCCCACTAATGATGTCCTCCGGGTCCGGCTGCGTAATCTGCACAACATAAAGAAGTGCGGGTGTAGCATCAGTACATCCGACCCCATGTACTGGTAAGTGCCTAGCCTAACCTCGGCGAAGTAGTGACAAGGCTAGAACCAGACTACCAAATAAACATGCGCAGTTCAATAAATAGATATACATATATACAACGGATAAAAAATATAGGGAGAAAACAATTAATGAAGGAAGGGGAACATGCTGTGGGGAGATAACAGTTTCATATAACAAATCTCAATAAGTAAAAGAACAACAAAGCCATCATATCAATAAGGACAAGAAATCACAAACTTGCATGGCATCACCCTTCGTGCTTTTACTCTCTTTCCTCATAGTATAATCAATGAATATCGGTACGGAATGGTACATCGTACGACACAGCATCACACTTCGTGCTTTACACTCTTTACTTACAATGTCAAACAATGCACGGCATCACCATTCGTGCTTTAGCACTCTTCCTCACCCAAACATCAATCACAAACAAGGGCAAGGGAATAAACATAATAGAAATAATAATCCCGGCAAGGGAACAATATCAAACAATGCACGTCATCACCCTTCGTACTTTAAGACTCTTCCTCACAATCTCAAACAGTGCACGACATCACCCTTCATGCTTTAACACTCTTCCTCACAATATCAAATGGTGCACGGCATCACCCTTCGTGATTTAACACTCTTCCTCACCCAAACAACAATCACAAACAAGGGCAAGGGAGTAAGCAGAATAAAATAGAAATCCCGGCAAGGTAACATCAATTAACAATTAAATCCCAGCAAGGGAACATCAATTAAACAATTAAATCCCGGCAAGGGAACAATAACGGTAATCTCAATATCTTAATAAGAGAGACAATATCAAAAGCAACAATGACCCGACAAGGGTATATTTTAGTAGCTCTTTCTCTTTCTTTCACTTCATTTCATAATTTACTCTATTACTTGAGCCAATGGTCCAAAGGATACAATTATCTCATATATCTTCATCATTCGTATTATAATCTGAGTCAATGCTCCAAAGGATACAATTAAGTCATATATCGTCATCATTCATATTACAATATGAGCCAATTCTCCAAAGGATAGAATTATCTCATATATCTTCATCATTCGTATTACAATCTGAGCCAATGCTCCAACTGAGTTTAAAGATTACAATTCCATTCACATATTCTTCACAACATATAGAAATCACCAACTAAGCATTGAAATTACCACAAATCAGAATATTCACAATATAAGGATTCACGGTCATGCTAGACACCAATGTATAGATACTTGTCACTATGCCTATAAATTGTATTTGACAATTAGCAAGTATCAAATTATACTCAACTTCTATTCCCTCAAGCTAAGGTTAGACCAAACACTTACCTCGGGTCCAAAATATAGCAATCAACCCTCTAACACTTCATTTCCTTTATAATTCAACTCCGGAATGATATTATGTAGGCATAATCAACTCAAGTATATCAATAAGGACTCAATAATTCAATTACATAGCCTATTTATTATTTACCCATCTCCATGCATTCTTTCAAAATAAAAAAATTCGACCTCGAGCCCGCTTGGTCCAAACATGAGGCTCGGACCAAAACCACGTCACCCATTCACCCACGAGCCCGAATATATAATTTGTTTTCAAATTCAACCCCAAAACGAGGTCTAAATCAAGAAAATTCAAAAGGGTCAACCTCTACCCAAATTCCAGATTTTCTACTCTAATTTGCATGTTTAAGCTTAGGAATTCATTATATATAGATGAAAAATGAGGGTAACGAGTTAAAATTTACTAACCCAAGAAGTTTTGATGAGGGATGGCTTCAATGGATGCCTAAGGGCTTTGGAGAAGAAGCAGTTCCTTATTTTCTAAGTGAATCCCGTAGCTACTGGTTCTGGAAATATTTATATACCACTGGGCAAAATTGCCCGTCGCGATCGCGGAAGGGAGGTCGCGTTCGCGAAGGGTAGACTGGACAGACCATCGTGATCGCAGAAGGGAGGACGCGATCGCGAAGAGTTAAAAAAATTGGGGTCCAGAAGTTGACTTACGCGAACGCGTGGTACATCACGCGAACGCGATGAAGGAGACTTGTAAAGCTACGCGATCGCGGTCAACTGTACGCGAACACGAAGAGGAAAAGAGGGCTAAGCCCTCAGGGTCAATTAACCCTATGCGATCGTGAGGGAAGGGACGTGAACGCGATGAAGGAAAACTTAAAGCTTCGCGAATGCGGAAGAGGCTTCGCGATCGTAAAGAACAAAAGGGACCTGCAACGGCTGAAGCAAAAACCAGCAATTTTCCTAAGTTCAAAATCACTCCGAGACACCTCCGAAACACTCTCGAGCCCTCGGGGCTCCTAACAAATCACATGCACTGACTCAATAACATCCTACAAACTTAAATTTGCGATCAAATCGCCAATATAACATCATATACATCGAATTAAACCTCAAAATCCATGAATTCTATCAAATTTCATAAAACATCAAATTTCCCATTTCAAGTCTGAAACACGTCAAACGAAATCTGTTTTCAACCAAACTTTACAAAACGTGCTTAAACCATATATAAGACCTGTGCCGGGCGCCGGAACCAAAATACGGGCCCGATACCATCACTTTCTAATCAGATTTCATTTTCAATTTCCTTAAATATTTTCAGAAAACAATTTCACTCAAAAATTCATTTCTCGGGTTTGGGACCTCGGAATTCGATTCTGGGCATGCGCCCAAGTCCCATATTTTCCAACGGACCCTCCGGAACAGTCAAATCACGTGTTCGGGGCCGTTTACCCAAAATGCTGACCGGAGTCAAATTTATTCATTTTAATATCAAATCTTAGCAATTTTTACATAATTTTATATTTAAGCTGTCCGGATACGAGCCCGGGCTGCGCACGCAAATCGAGACAATTACAAAGGAGGTTTTTAAGGCCTCAGAAGTACGGAATGGATAATAAAATAGGTAATGACCCTTTGGGTCGTCACACATTATTTGATATGTTATACACTGTGATATATAAATAATATCATTATTTCATCATGGTATACATTTATATAGAGATAAGAATAAATTTTAAATAATTCTATTTATCATTTTATATTTTAGATAATAAAGAAGGAAAACAAAATTTTAATATATATTTTTGTATATAAAAAAAAAGAAAAAGAAAAATAAAGTTGTGATATACATAATATTGTTGTGATATACATTTATGGGATACTTGGTGTCAATATCTATAATTAAGGCTATTTATCCTTTTGATAAGTTTTTGTGGTTTTCTTCTCCTTTTCTGTTGTTCTTTTTATAAAAATTATCTTCTTTTACTCTTATTATGTGTTGGATTTTTGAATCTGTTCGGATTTATTTTAGTTCATACTTCATAAAACATGTCATTTTTATTATATTTGTAATATACTTTTGGAGGGGGGGGGGGGGGGGGNGACCAATTGAAAACAACAATTATAAATACAATTTTTTTCTTCATTCTCCCATTCTAAAACTTCTGCGACCTCGCACTCTTAAACTTTCAGCTTGTCCTCGGTGATCAGATTCAACATTAATCAAGTTATTTACCTTTCTTTCTCTAGGAAACTCCATTTTAAGCTAAAAAGTGATAGGATGAAGAATGGTTTGCAACAGTAGCCACACAAAAATAGCAGAAGACGACACTTTTTTGGGCAAGTGTAGTACTTATGAAGGATCCCACTCCATCAAAAGAGAGATAAGTATTACAAAAATAAACTTAGAGGAACGTCTCTTAAATTTTGCACTATACTTTTTAAGATAAATTAATTGGACAACAAATGATTGAACATTTGACTAGTTCATGAACTCATTTACCTAGAATTTAGCCCATCTATTCACCCAAATTTACAAACCGCAAAGCTAAACCATTCGGTTAGGTACGGGATGGGCGTTGGGAAGATTTTATATCTATTTATTTATGTATGTATAAGATTTTATATCTAGCTAGCGATGAGAAAGAAGATAAATTCAATATGTATTATCTAAGAGAGAGGGTCGTTCAATACTTAATGTCTTGTAGTGTTTATGAGCACTAACTGACATCACATAGCCAGTTGTCAACTAACCCAAGTAACTACCTTAACTGATTTTGAACTAACTCAAAGACCTCATATACTTCAATTGTGTACATTTTAGTACCCTAGATCCCAAGACTCCCCCTCAAGCTGGGAAATCTTAAGCATTGAACACTCCTATATAGTAAAGATGGAAAGAGTGCTGGGCAACACCAAGTCCTTTTATCATAAAATCAGCCAACTGAAGTTCTGTTGAAATATGATAAAGTACGGGCAGTACATTTTTTATTTTCTCCCGAACAAAATGACAATCTATCTCGATTTTGTTCTCTCATGAAAAATAGGATTCACTGCAATTTGGAGAGTAGCTTTGCTATCACAATAAAGGTCAACTGGTTGATGCACTGCAACATTCAATTCTTGCAATAATCCAACTAGCCAAGTAATCTCAGTTACTACTGCTGCAAGACTTGTATATTCAACTTCAGTTGAGCTATGACCCATTGCTTGTTGCTTCTTTGACTTCCAAGATAATAAAGAATACCCTAGCTTTATAACATATCTAGTGATCGACGTATTTGGGCATGCTGCCCAATCAGAATCAGAGAAGGTAGAGAGATGAGAGATATAACCCCTTTTGAGAAAGATACCTAGTCCAGGCGAGCCTTTGATATATCTAACTAATCTAATTGCATCATCTAAGTGAAAGTGTTTAGGATGTTGCATGAACTGACTTAACACTTGCAGAACAAAGCAAATGTCAGGTCGTCTGATGGTCAAATACACCAATTTACCTACTAGCCTTTGGTAACTTGCTATGTCCTGCAATTCTTCATCTCTATTGTGTCCTACATGTTTGCCATACTCTTTCGTAGTTAGTTTCTGCTTTAGCTTAATAGGAGTAGAGGCAGGTTTGGCTGCAACTAGTCCTGTGGTGGAAATCAATTCTAGTGCATATTTTCTTTCATTTAACATCTTTTTATCTGATCTCGTCACTTATATGCCCAAGAAATATCCGAGTTCCCCAAATTCTTGACTTTAAATTTATTGTGTAATGTACTCTTGGCCTCTTTCACAAGGGACATGTTGCTACAAGTGATTAAGAGATCATCAACATACACTAAGATAACAAAATGTCCTTGTGATGACCCAATAGGTCATTTCGTATTTTAGAACTAAATTTTGTGTTACGAATCCTTAAATAACTCATTTAGCCTTTCTCAACTTGTGTGCGCGGTTCGGGTATTGACCCGGAAGGCTTATATGTTAAAAATTGATAAAAATAAGAACTTTTGTCTTAAAAAGTAATTATAGTTGACTTCTGTCAACGTTTGAGTAAATGGACCCATAACCGTATTTTGATGGTCCTAGTGGTTCCGTATTAAATTATGGGACCTGAGCATATGTTCGGGGTCGATTTTTGAATTTTTGGGGGAAAGTTTGTGAAACCTAAATTTATGCATTGTAATTGATTTCTTTACAAATATTTGATGTTATTAAGTTAATTATTTCTATATACGAGTGGTTTGGAGGTGCAATCTAGAGGAAAACAGGTGGTAGAGCTTACGTGTTTGAATGTTGGGTACAACGTATAGGTGAGGTGACGAGTATCTATGCATTGTTGTCGAGTCATAGCATGCAAGTGGGTCTTATTCTTGTAATTGTTGCCTTCCTTGATCATACTATCCATGTTTAGACTAGTTGATCGTTTTGTTGATTACTCTTATCATGTTTTATGGAATTTGGTATTGATTGAGTATTGAATCAAGGTTAAGGTCGGTATTGTGGAACTAAATATTGAAGTAAGACTTGTTCTTGATATTTCTATCTCCCTGGTGAGGGAGAGTATTAAAGCAAGGAGGGTGATGTCGTGAAAATGTGCAACAACCCGACCGGTCATTTTTAGCTCTAGTGCATCGTTCGACAGTCTGAGGCCGTGAGTAGCTTCATTTCATGTATTATGACTCGTAGGCATGGTCGGAATTGAGTTTCAGGATGTTCGGAGTCAATTTGGAAAGAAAATTCTCATCTCGGGAGCTTTAAGTTGGAAGAATTGACTAAGATTGGATTTTTGAGTAAACAACCTCAAAATCAGGATTCGAAGGTTCCAGCAGATTCGTATGATGATTTCGGACTTGGGTGTATGTTCGGATCGGTTTTTGGATGACCCGGGAGCATTTCGGCGCAAATTGTAGAAGTTAGCATTTTAAAAGAAAATTCATAAGTCTGGGTTGAAATGCATTTCGGTCTTATTGATGTCCGTTTGGGATTCCGGGTATGGAATAGCTTTGCATGGTGATTCTGGAGTTGGGAGCGCGATCGGAAGTGAATTCAGATGTCCGTAGGTCATTTTGAAGTCATTTGGCTAAAGATAGAAATTTGAAGGTTTTTGAGAAGTTTGACCGAGAGTTTGACTTTTTGATATTAGGGGCGGATTCCGATTCCAAAAGTTGGAGCAGGTTCGTAATGTCGAATATGACTTGTGTGCAAAATTTGGGCTCAATCGGACTTGATTTCATAGGTTTCGGCATCAGATGTAGAATTTGGAATTTCAAAGTTCATAAAGCTTGAATTGGAGTGCGATTCATGATTTTGACGTTGTTTGATGTGATTTGAGGCCTTGAGCGAGTTTGTATCATGTTTTGGGAAATGTTGGTATAATTGGTTAAGCTACCGAGGGCCTCGGGTGGATTTCGGAAGGCTAACGGAATGGATTTCGGGCCAAAATACCTGCTGAAATTTCTGCTATAAATCTATTTTGGACAACAATTGATGCATCGAAGAGCTAATTTTGGACGCGTATATATCAAAATCTTTAAGGAATCTGAAAATTTTCAAAACATAAAAGTTGTAGCCATTGCATTCTAGTTTCCAGAAAGTTTCCATTCATGATTTGGACATTTGATCAGAAAGTTATGATCGATTGAAGATGGTTGGTGAAGCAGTTTCGACAGAATTTACTGATGCATTGAGCCGACTTTGGAAGCTCATATCACGGAATATATAAAGAGTTATATGGTTTACAACCTATCAAATTAAAGATCTTCGAGTCTAGTTTCTAAATCTTCAAACCGTTTGTCATTTGAATATTTCTACAAGGAGTACATCAAGGGAAAATTGTAATAGGATGTACAACCTGCACAACGCAAGGTACAACTCGATGAAGTCTGGGCAGATTATTTTAAACATGAGTTTTGGCCCATTTCTTTCGTTTGGTTTTGACGGTTTTGGAGAGCTCAAGGAGGGATTTTCATCAAGCAACACTAGGTGAAGTAATTTCTTCCTATTTTTTGAGTTAAATATGTGATCTTACATGGATTTAGACATGAAAATAAGTAGGAAATCGGGATTTTTGGAGGAAAACCTAGAAATTTGTATTTTTGGATTTTACCACGAATTTGAGCATGGAAATTAGAGTAAATTGTATATTTGAGCTAGTAAGACTATGGGTAGAGTTTATCTTCGAGAAATTTTGAAATTCGGGCACGTGGGCCGTAGGGCATTTTGAACAATTCTTTGAGCGGAGATGGGAATTTATATAATTTGATTTGTTAACAAATATTAGAGTGTAATTTCATTGTTTTGTCGTTATTTGGATAGTATTGGGGCGATGTGCATCCATTGGAGTTGTTAGAAGGGGTTGGAAGCCGGTTATGGAATTTCGGAGCAAGGTAAGTCTCCTTTCTAACTTTGTGAGGGGGAATTGTCCCCATAGGTGAACTAAATGAATACATGCTATTATTTGCGGGGGCCACATACGCACGAGGTGACAGGAGTCTGTGCGTAGCTACTAATATGCTTATGTCCGGATAGTCTAGGACCCACTAGCATGCCTTACATGTTGTACATGTGATCCTTCTAATAATATTAGACTGATACTGCTTTAGAAAGAGAATTGATTCCTCCGTGGTTGATTGTGTTCCTGATACGGTTATATTATTTAATATTATTAAACTTGGCAAATGAGTTTCAAAACAAAGATTTAAATGTTATATTTTCGTGATCCTTTAAGAAGAATTTTACCACTTCCATGGGTAACTATTTTCGTGATAAATGTTGACTTATTGTGTGAATATGTGTAGCTATGGGTTCCTGAGTTACACGTATGATTCGCTAGCAGGATAACCCTGTATTTATGTATAACCGCGTCGCATGATCGATTCGCGAGCGGGGCAGATAGATGCATCTATGGTTCGAGCCGTTTGACCCTCGGCAGTGCATAGTTTATTATTGTTTGTTCGCACCATTCGACCCTCGGCATTGTTTGCGCATGACATTTGCTGCGTAGTTCTTGTGATCTTTGAACTGCTTGCTGGCCTGGGTTTTATGAGATTTGCAACTGAAATGATAAAGATTTTAAAGTTGGAAAAGGAATGTGAGAAGTAGTTGATGTTTCCTATCATTACTTGTTAAACCTTCTGTGGTATTCATGCTCAGTGTTTTCCGTTATTCTTATTAAATTGACTTCTAGCAAGTGTCTAATTCAACCTCTCTTCACTACCTCTCCGAGGTTAGGCGGGATACTTACTGAGTAAACGTTGTTTTCGTACTCATGCTACACTTGCTGTGCATTTTTATTGCACAGGTACCCTCACATCATTATGTTTGGCTTGGAGACTTAGACGAGCCGCATCACCCGGAGACGACCCGTGCCGGCAGAGTCTTCCCCTCGTGTTGTATTCATTTTTATTTTGAAGTCCTTGTCCAACTTTTATTTAGGACAGGCATGGTAGTATTTGTACAAATTCCTAGAAGTTCGCTCATGCACTTGTGACACCGGGTTCTGGGATGTGTTTGGAAAGCTTTTTATTTATTTCAAAATGGATGTTTAATCTATCAAATTTGCTTAGCGGATTTTTATTCGGTTGTTATTATGTAACGATTTCAAAATATTAAAATGGGAATTTAACTTAAAGCTTAATCATTGGCTTGCCTGACAATGGTGTCTGACGCTATAATGACCTTACGAATTTTGGGTCGTGACAAAATGTTTTATGAATGAGTGTTAATGCACGAAGGGTGATGCCATGCCATGTTTGTGTGTGATAATGCACGTAGGGTGATGTCGTGCCGTTTCTATTGCTTCATATGGTGAGGTTGAGAGTGAAAGTACGACGGGTGATGCCGTGCACTTTCGTTTACCGTGCTTACTTATTTTTATCTGTTTAAGGTATAACAATTGATCAAGTCCTTATTTCTGTTGTGATCCTTTATTTTGTGTGTCCCCCTAGCATGTCCCCTTCCCAATATTTCTTGCCTTGTTTCTTTCATTGTTTCTATTTGTATCTATATAGTTATACTGCACAGGTTTGTTTGTAGGTGTCTTGTCTTAGCCTCATCACTACTTCTCCGAGGCTAGACTCGACACTTACCAGTACATGGGGTCTGTTGTACTGATACTTCACTCTGCACTTCCTGTGCAGATTTCGGTACTGTATCGAGTTGACCCTGAGTTAGCTGCTGGCTTCATCTGATCGGAGACTCAAGGTAGTCCTATCGGCATTCACAAGCCCTGAAGTCCCCGTCTATCCTTTCTATTTATTATTTTCTTTTATTCAAACAATTGTACTTCTTTCAATCTTCTATTTGTAGTAAATTCTAGAATGTTCATGGATTGTGACTCTAGATTCTGGGTAGTTGTATAAATGTTAAGACTGTTATGGATTTCCACACTCTTCTAAACTTATCGTAGCTTAATTGTTGTAAATCACTGAAAGGGTTTATAAATGGCTTAATGACCTCTAATGTTGGCTTGCCTAACAAGTGAAACGTTAAGCGACATCACGGTCTCGACGGTGTGAATTCCGGGTCGTGACAGTCCTGTGCATTCTGCTCAGTGAATAAAGGGTGATCATATGAACTCTGTTGATATCCTACTCCTAGTAATGCATCTGTGAGCTTAATGTTCGATTGTCTTGAAGCTTGTTTCAGGCCATAGAGTGATTTCAATAATCTTCAAGCTTTATTCTCCTCTGGCTTTAGAAACCTTGTGGCAAGACCATGCATACTTCTTCATAAGGGTCACCTTGTAGGAATTCATAGTTGACATCCATTTGGTAGGGGATCCACTCCTTTGAGGTTGCTATGCTAAGGACAAATCTCACAGTTACTATTTTGGAAAATGGTGAGAATGTCTCATGATATTCCAACCCTTCTTGTTGAGCATATTTTTTGCTGCCAGTCATGCCTTAAATATCTCAACCTATCCATTTGATCTTCAACACACACTTAGAAGCAATTGGTTTCTTCCCTTATGGCAAGTCTACCACCTCCCAGGTGTGATTTTCTACAAGTGCTTTAATCGTTTGGTCCATAACTTTTATACACCTTGGATCACGTTGATGACGTCCACAACACACCTCGATAAGAGATATGATATCGTCATATGCAATATAAATTACCCAACAATGAGTCAGGGTCAAATACACATGGAGTTATAAGGGGTGTTAGGATTATTCTTGAAGAAAGAGAATGGATTAACGAAATTTGCACTTTCATAATGCCTTTTATTTCTATTTCTACTATTACTCTAACAATTGAAAGCTAAGTAAAAAAACACAAATGAATGATTGTTTTTGGTCTTGTTCCAAATAGTTTAAAAGCCCAGGGATGTGACTATAACCTAGGTGTTCGCCTAATGGGTTAAATACGTTAATATTTGTTTTATTGATTGGGTTTATTAAATCTCTCAACTCTACATTACCCACTCAATACCTCCCGGTCAGAGAGTGATTTTGACCAATTAGGCTTTATCAAAAGGGGCTTCGATAAGATCAGCCCTCAAAAAACCAAAAAGGCTTCGATAAAATCAGCTCTCGAAAAACCTTAAGAGGTATCAAACTATCTTAACAAAAACAAGCAAAGGCATAAAGAAATTTTTTACTAACTCTTTAAGACAAAAGGGAGAAATAACAGCCATCTTTTAGAGGCCATATCGGCCCGATGTAAAGAGCCTAAGGGCCAATACATTTAGAATTCGAGAGCTTGCTCTCATTCAATTCGGACCTAAAGGTTTCACTATTCCGAGCTCGAATAAAGTCGCCTTAAATAGCTCAAGGATTCATCATAAAACCTTAAGGGGTATGTTACTGTAAGTTCGAAACTTACCCATTACTTGATAAAAACCTAAGGTTTGTTTTATTCTAAGTTCAAAACTTACTCGAACTTAGTTAGAATAATGCAGTCATGGCATCAATTGAGCCATCCAAAATCTCGAACCTATTATTGAGCTCGGGGACTGGCTTTTACTTACCTAAAAAACCTAAGGGTTTAATTGAACTTCGGGCTAGAGTTCACTCGACTACAAAAAATACAACAATAATATTTTCATAAGGCAAAAACAAAATAGAATTTATCACAAATCGGAGACAAACTGAAAAGAGAAGTAACTTTTCATTTATAGAATATATTTACAAAGACCACACAGGGTCTTACACAAAAAACAAAAAAGAAGAAAAATCCTAACTGCCTAGTCAACCCTGGGAGCTGCATCTTCGGGAGCCGCATCTTCGGGGGCTTCATCCTCGTCTCCTCCGCTCTAGGATCCACTCACAGAGTCTTCATCATCGGAGAGTAAAGAGCCTTGTCCTCCAAAACTTTTGCACTCTCGATATCAGCCGAGATGTCAAAGCCACGAGCATGTACTTCCTCGAGAGTCTTTCTCTGGGATTGTCGCCTAGCATGATCGACAACACGCGAAAATTTGACTTTTGCAGCAACACATATCTCCTATGCCCAAATGTTGGCAGCCTGGGCATCAGCTCGTAAGAGGCCACAAGCGCCTCTGCATCAGATTTAGCCTTGGCAAGCTCAGCGGCCGACTTAGCTTCGACCTCCTCAATCCTCTGGGCCCGGGCCAATATTTCCTCCTTCACACCTTGGAGTTAGCGCTCAACCGAAGTCATTTGGGCCCGAACTGCGTCTTTCTCCGAGGAAAGACGATCTATCTGCTGCTTCTACCCTAGAGTCTCTGCCTCCTTCATCTTGGCCTCCTCTCGAAGCTTCTCTACCAGCTCACCCTTCTACTAGATCTACAGAATCAAATTGTTAATCACCAATGTCAAGTCAATACTTAACAAACTCCCAAGAAATTACATTACCCGTTCGATGAGCTCGGTCTATTCTCGATGAGCTTTTGTGAGTTCGGCTCGGAGGTTCCTGATCTCCTCTTCCTTTTGAACATAGAGGAGTTTGAGGCCATCTCTCTCCTCCACGAGCTTCTTGAGTTCGGCCTCACAACGGGTCAGCTCAGCCCGGGATTTGGAAGACGCTTCTCGATGGAGCGCCATGGCCTGTACACAAAAGAGAAAATTAGACTTGGAAAAACGAGAATAAAACACAAGCATAAGTACAAAGTCTAAAACATACTTGTTTTAGAAGCCGCTGAGCCTCGTAAAAAATGAGCGATGCATCCAGGTGGGGAGCATCATCGACCTCTGTGAAGCATCTGTGGAATATATCATTCCCTTCGTGGGCCGTCCTCATATCGGGAGTCTCCGTAGACTGAGCATCTTGAAACTACCCTTCGGATAACACACAGACGGGAAACGAATCGTTAATATTAATTTCCCCAAGCGAGTCACTTGCGACATTCTCTTCTCTTTGGAGAGCCTCAGAGCTAGATCGTTCAGGCAGGCCCGCTAGTTGTTCATCGCGGGGAGGGGGGGTGCATTTTAACCACCCGATGGCTCAAGGACTCCTCTTGGATCTTCCTCCGAGATTTATTCGGTTCGAGATTGAATCACTTCGATCGCCACTGGCTCAGCAGTCTTCGAAGCTTCAATGCTTCCCCTCTTCCGAGCTATCAGCAAGTAGTCGGCATCTTCTCCTTCCTCGTCCTCCTCCTGAAGTTCTTGGACTATATTAGTAGGTAAGGCAACAGGATCAATCCTTGATTTACGAGCCTTACTCTTCTTAGACTTCGGGGTATCGGGAAGCGATGCCCTCTTCCTCTTCCTCTCTTCGGAACCTCCTCTCCCCTGGGTGGAGGTGTCCTCATGAAAAAATTGTCTCCGAGACTTGTATGAAGAGAAACTAAGTTAAAAAGAAGTATTTTTATGGGGAAACATCAACATACAGACAACGGAACTCATCGTGGTTTTTGGCCTTCCCACCGACCCTTGGACAAATCGCGCCAATAGCGCTCGGCATATGAAGAAGTGGAGGCCTGTTGTTGAACCCAGCCTGCAAGGTCCGGAACCGCACTAGGAAACCAGAGGAAAGCTGCACCATGAAAAAGAACTTACGCTAGAAAGGAATAAAGAAAACAAAGCGGTAAATGACATCGCTGAGATTATACTTATGATTCATGTTCCATTCCTTAGGGAATGGCATTTTCTCATCGGGGATCAGATTGGAGGTCTTGATTCGAACAAATCGTCCCATCAAACCTCGGCCTTTATCCTCGTCAGTGCTCGAGAATAGTACTTTTGTGGCCCGATGCTGGAGCTTTATCAACCCACCTCGATAAAGACGAGGATTGTATAACCTGATCAAATGGTCAAAGGTGAACGACCTTGCTCGAAAAGAATCTGAGAAAAATGAAAATACGCCAAAAGGAGGGATAGATCTGGCCAAGAGTCGCCCGATATTGGTGGAAAAACTCGAGTATGGCCGGATCTACGGGGCTCAATGTGAAAGGAAAAATGTAAACACTTAAAAATCCTTTTACATGGGTAGTGATGTCCTGCTCAGGGGAAGGAATCACCACCTCCTTGTTGTCCCAGTTACAGTCCTTTTTCACCTACTTGAGATCGTCTTCTAATATCGAACAGATGTACCGAGACATGGGCTCACATCGGCCAGGAATTGATAAAGGCTTTTCGACTTTAAAATCGGAAGTCAGTTCGCATGGCCCAGGAACGCACTCTTCAATACCAAGCTCCACTGGCGTTTCATCACCGGCTGGCCGCGATGAGGAGGCTTTTTCCTTTTGATGGGCAGTCTTTGATGTTTTAGCCATCACTATACGAAGTTCAAGAAAGCAGAATGAACTGATGTTACGGTAAACACAAACTGATGAAGAAGATGAACTGAAATGGAATAACGAATCTTCCATATATTGGGGAAAGGATTTTGGAAGTAAAGTTTGAAGAGAGTGTGAAATTGATCTATTTATAGTGGCCACTTTGACGGTTTGAGAGCACTAGTGGCCGACCATAAGCTATCTTTAATTGATAATCTTGGGAGCTCTGTGGACGCGACCCTTCAATCACTTCTATCATTAATGTCACGGGATTGACGTCATGATTGAGGTGTTAAAGAATCGAGGCTCAAATCATTTCTTATCGTTTACTCTAAGAAATGCGGGGACTATCTGTATACAGTTGAATCGGGTGTATCTGATTTCATAAATACAAGGAACTGCCTCGAGAGTAAGCTCGTAATGGACTAACCTCGGGCTCTAAGACAGAGTATGAAGCACGAAGATCGAAGTGCCCGCTGAGGATCAAGACCGAGCATGACAAACCTCGAGTGAGGCATAGTCACGGAATGACGAGATATTAGCAACCGATCGATGATTACGGTGGAAATCACAGGCCAGATCGAATCAGGCGGTTATTGGCACCAATCATAGGGTTTGTTTCCATTATTAGAATCGTACCCAGTTTAGAACTCCTCTACTATATAAAGAGGGAACTCATTCATTTGTACGACATCTATCATTCACTAATTAAAATATATACGATGCTCTATTTCTCTTATTGTTCATTTTTATTTGCTATTATTCTTATTATCGAACCTCGGGACTATCTCGAATCGAGGTCGAGTGCACTGCTGACACACTGGTTTGATTTACTTTATAGTCCAATTTATTCATTTATTTCACTGTTTATCAATTGGTATTGGATTATATCACGTATTCTTATAACCACAATACAAGTTTAATTGTTGCTCAAATTTTAGGGTAAACAAACACATAATCATGGGATTTAGCCAAAACCAAGTAAGAATCACTTACCCCGATGTTTTTCCTTTAAAAATCTCTCAGGAATCTCCTCTCCCCAAGCTCCAATTCGTCAAAAATGGAAAATGGGATAAGTCCCCTTATTTTAGAACTTAAAGTTTCTGTCCAGGCTGCCCTCTCGATTCTGCCATCGATTTGGCCCTCTCGATTCAGCCGTCTCGATTCTTCCCCCGATCATGGCCTCAATCATGGCCTCGATCATGACCTCGATTTTGACAGATTAAGGAAACCAGAAGAGTCACACCAACAAATATCAGCTATCAACCAAAGTAAAAACATTATCCGTTAACCCCCGAAACTCTTCTGAGGCCCTCAGGACCTCAACAAAACATACCAACAAGTCCCAAAACATTATAAGAGCTTAGTCGAATCCATAAATCACCTCAAACAACATCAAAAACAAGAATTAGTCACAGATTCAAGCCTAATGAACCTCCAAAATTTTCAAATTCTACAAACGACGCCGAAACCTTCCAAACCACGTCCGATTGACCTCAAATTTTACACACAAGTCAAAAATGACACCACAAAACTACTCCAAATTCCGTAAATCCATTCCGACCTCGATATAAAAAATTTCACTGCCGACCAAAATTGTCAAATTTCCAACTTTCGGCAATTCAAGCCTAATTCCACTACAGACCTCCAAATCACATTCCGAACACGCTCCTAAGTCCAAAATCACCTAACAGAGCTAACGAAACCATCAAAATTCAAATTCGTGGTCGTTTACACACAAGTCAACATCCGGTTGACTTTTCCAACTTAAGCTTCTAATTAAGAGACTAAGTGTCTCAATTCACTCCGAAACCACTCCGGACCCGAACTAACAAACCCGGTAATATATAATACAGTTGTACAATGCTAAAGAAGCAAAAATGGAGAAAACAAGGCTATAACTCTCGAAACGACCGGTCGGGTCGTTACAGAAGTATAATCAGGTATGCCGATACTTCTCATACTTCCTAATATATAATAATTTTAAAAGAAAAAAATTCTACAAATTAATTGTCTTAGAGAGGGGATAATTATTATACAATTTAAACAATTTTTAATATTTTATAATTAAAAAGGGACTTAAAACTATATTTTATTCAAAATATTTTTCCTAATTTTATATATTATTCCGATTGAAATTGAAATTTGATAAGAACTTTGTATAAAATGATATCTATTGATAATAATATAAGAACATCTGAATGTAAATCTACATAAATTATCACTAATTTTTTTCTAATAAGATCTTCTTTACCTGAAATAGTTAATAAATAGAATAAATGAAATAATATTTCTTAAGAAGATAATAAAATTATCATATATAAATATATGTTACCATAGTATTTTTAATCAGGTGAACATTTGAATTATAAAATTACCAAAAAGATAAATTTTCTAGTTAAAAGTACTACTACTAATAATAATAATAATAATAATAGTAGTAGTAATAATAATAATAATAATAATAATAAAAAAAACAACAACAATCATGTAATGCATTTAATGAAGATAGTGAAAGTTGAATGAAAAGTGGGGTCCACCTAAAGAATTTAATAGCTTATAGTTATGTTAGTTTTTGGTTTTTCTGTAATTAAGAACTCATAACCAAACTTTTGAGCCTAGTATACAATCAAACATTGCACTAATATATTTGAAATGATATTTATGCCCTTGATCAACCTCCTCTTCTATATAATAGAAAAATGTACACCGGTAAGCAAAATCAACATGTGTATGAATTAGTAGTGGACAAATGACCAAACGAACTGTTAATTTTACTTAAAATTCACAAACGAACTTATTTCATTTCGGAACTGCGATAGTGAGTTGGAATGATTATATCCGAGCAACAACAATGTGATTGTATTACACGAGTTACAAATTTAGGTAGAAAATAACACTATTATTTTTGCGAAGAAATATATTTGTTATATGCATAAAAGTAAATTACTCAAAACAATAATAACTACAACAAATCCGTTATAATATCGCAAGTGGCCTCTGGAAAAGATAATGTGTACGCATACCTTAGCTTTACATTGCGAATATAAAAATATTATTTCTGATAGACCCTCGACTCAAAAAAAATAAATTACTCAAATTGTTTAAGTTTATATTTTTTACTCGTCCCTTTATTTGTTTAAAAACTATTACGTTTCTATATTTAATAAATTTAAGATTTTAATACTCTCTTTTATTTTTAATGAAATTTTTTATAAGAATAACATAACAAATTTAAAATTATAATATTCAATAACTAATTTTAATATATTATACATATATTTAGTTAAAGATAAAAGTTTTATTAAACTTTTAATTTTCGTATTATGTGTTTACTCGTAAAATGGTGCAGTTGATTTTGTTACGTGATTAATAGACAACAAATTGATTTGATCCAAAAAACGATAAAGCCTGATATTTATAATGGTTGCTAAGCCTGATATTTATAATTTTATCTAGGTACATAAGATCCTAGGATCAAACTCCTCTTAAATGATAATAACAGAGCCTTTGATGTGCATGTAACAACATGCCATAAATGCAAATATTTTATGTAACGGTCGCTCATTTAGTATTAGAGAATATTTCCTCATTGAATGTTATCCAAAGCAATACTTGATCTTCTCCCATTGACTATGCTCCCTTCGGGATTTACCTGATTTCGTTTGCATTTGTTGTATCCGGTATTGGTCGTTAATTGACTTGAATTTTATCTATCTTCGGTTCCACATGTCATATTTGTTTACCCGCAAAACGGCACAGTTAAATTTGTTAAGTGGTTTATAGACAAGAGAACTCATTTGATCCAAAAATGATAAAGAGACAAGATAAAAATAAGGCTTAGCAATAGAAATTGAAGAAGATGACAAGCCTAACTCTGAGCGGAATGTCTTCGAGGACTACTAGGAAAGTAATGATAAAGAGAAAATAAATTTATTTACTTGAAAGCGAGAGTAAAATATAGCATATGTTTCTCCAAGAATTTTGTGTCTTACAATGGCTCCTGAGCCTACAATTTATAGCTATAAATAGGGAAACAAGATCCTAGGATCAAGCCCCACTTAAATGATAATAAAGGAGTCATTGATGAATATGTCATGCCATGAAGGAAAATATACTCTGTAATGGTTTGTCATTAATGTTAGAGAATATTCTCTCATTGAATGTTATCCGATGGTAAATACTCGATTTGTTCACATTGTCCATGCTCCCTTCAAAATTTACCCCATTGTCGATTGCAGCTGTCATATACGGTACTGGTTTTCACTAGACTCACCTTTACCTTTTTTTCGGTTCCCATGTCATAATATCATTCGACCATTTATTATAAACTTGTAACGATCCGGTCGGTTATTTTGAGAGTTAGCACCCCGATCCCCTAATAACTACTTTCCCCATGTTTATATCTGCTTATGGGACTTGTCGGAATGATTATTCATGAATTTGTGAGAGATTTTGGACACATAGTCCCTATATATGAGTTTAATCTTAAGAAATTGGACCATAGTGGGAACTGTGTGAAGACAGATCCGGAATGGAATTTTTTCGACACTGTAAGCTCCGTTGGGTCATTTCGGGGTTAGGTGCGTGTCCGGATTGTGTTTTCGAGTCCTGTAGTAGATTTAGGCTTGAATTGGCGAAGGTCAGAATTTTGGCGATTTTGGCCAATAGGTGAAATTTTGGTATCGGGCTCGGAATGGACTTCCGGGACTGGTTGTAGGTCCGTAATGTCATTTATGACCTGTGGGTAAAAATTTGAATTCCTTCGGATTAGCTTTGACGTGTTTCGACATCGGTTGTGGATTTTAGAAATTTCATAAGATCTTAGGTTTGAATCCATGCATAATTGGCAATTTTCATGTTATGTGATGTGTGTTGAAGGCTCGACTAAGTTTGGATAAGGTATTAGGACTGGTCGGTAAGTTTGGTTGACGGACCGGGGACCTCAAGGAAGTTTCGGATGCTTAACGGGATGATTTTGGACTTAGAAACTAGCTGAAGCGTTGCTGGTTCTGGTATTTCGCACCTGTGGATGGGGAGCCGCAAGTGCGGAAACGCAGGTGCAGTGGAGGGCGTCGCAGGTATGATTTTGGTCAAGGGCAGCCAGGATTGCAGGTGCAGACGGAGTTCTGCAGGTGCGGAGCCGCAGATGCGGCCCAGTGATCGCAGGTGCAAAATTACTGGGCTGTTTATACAAAAACTTATGGTTTGAAATCATATTTTCTAAAACGATTTGGATCTCGGTATTTGACAATTTTGAGTGGGTTTTGAGGAAAAGATTCATAGGTAACGATTCCTAACCTTATTTCACTGGTATATCATTAATCCATAGCAATTTCTTAAATCTAATCAATGAATTTGGGTGAAAAATCATGAAAATGGGAGGAAGGTTCCTCAAATAGAAATCTGAAAATTTAACGAGATTTTGACGTCGGTTTTCGATGATTCTTGTTTGAGTGATTTCGTTAGTGAATGGGTGTTCCAAATTTTTAACTTTCACTCAATTTTGAGACGTAGGCCCTGGGGACCTTTTGGGAAATTTTCCTAATTTCGCCTACTATCCTTGAACTAATTAGCTAGATCAATTTCTTACAATGGTATTTACATTATGCAATTATATTGAATAGATTTGGGCCATGCAGAGACGGGTACTTTTGTCAAGAGCATGGTTTTGAGTTGAGTTGAGTAGTCGAGGTAAGTGGCTTGCCTAACTCTGTGTTGGGGACTTCCCCTTAGGTTGTTTTGATACTATTTCTTTAATGGGCACCGTGTACGTGAGGTGACGAGTACGTGCACGGGCAATTGTTACAAAAATTCCATTTTTCCTTCCATATCATAAGTCATTTCACTCTTATTTTACTGTTTAATGTGCTAATTGTGCAGTTTAGATTGGAAAGGAGCATGTCTACCTGTTTTACCAGAATTCCCTATTAGATACTATGTGCACAATGTTTAGTTAGTCCTACCCTTTGTCTTGCCTGTGATTTTTTTCCTGAACTGTTTAAATAAACCTTATCCGGCATTCATTTGCATTTCATATTTAAATTGGGACTATGGACGTATTCCAGGAGATCCCCCGGTACTGCATATTTACTTTGGGACTACAGACGTATTTCGGGAGATCCCCATGTACTGCATACTTACTTTGGGACTACAGACGTATTCCGGGAGATCCCCCTCTACTGCATATTTACTTTGGGACTACGGACGTATTCCAGAAGATCCGCCTATACCGTATATTTACTTTGGGATTACGGACTTATTCTGGGAAATCCCCCTGTACTGCAAATTTATTTGGGGACTACGGACATATTTCGGGAGATCCCTATGTACTGCATAAGCATTTGGAACTACGGGACGGTATCCCGGGAGATTCCACTTTGTGATATATTGTGTTGAGCCGAGGATTTTATTTACTGTAAAAGTTATATTGTTTTCCTTAAACTATTTACTGTAGACATTAACTATATCTTTTTCTATTTTAAACTAACTTATTTATAAATCCAGTAGAGCCTTAACCTAACCTCGTCACTTGACCGGGGTTAGGCTTGGCATTTACTGGGTACCAAATGTGGTGTACTCATGCCCTTTCCTGCACATGTCTTTTCGTGTGCATATCTAGGTACGAGCTATCAACCTTGTGGATAGTCGTTGTTGCTGATTCAAGGAGACTGCAAAGGTATTCTTGCCGCATCCGTAGAATCCTCCGAGTCTCCTTCTATTATATCTTGTAGAGACGTTCTTATGTACTTTTCCAGTTTTTGTTAGAGCTACAGTAGTGTTAGAAGCTTGTGACTGTCTGTGATATTTCGGGTTTTGGGAAGTTATGTTTTGTATGATCCGAGCGGCCAGTACGTTTCTTATGCCATTGCCCCTATTCCCCTTTATTGCTTGCATTTTATTTCAAATTTTCCTCATTATAGTAGGCTTACCTAGTCGTAGAGAATAGGTGCAGTCACGACACCTTCGGAGGGTAAATCGGGTAATACAAGTCGGTATCAGAGCGTCTAGGTTCATAGGAGTCAAAAGTCATAAGGCGGTTTATTAAGGTCTCACGGATAGGTAAGGAGACGTCTGTATCTATCTTCGGGAGGCTATGTAACTGTTAAGAAAAATCATATTTCTTTGATTTCCTTGTCGTGCGAGTTATTGACATCAAATATTCTAAAATTCTATTCTATTATTTCCCACAGATGGTGAGGACCCATACTAGGAGGACCGACGACCAGGCACCCAATCCCCCTGCTAGAGCTGCCAGAGGCCGGGGTCGGGGTAGAGAACGACAACGCGGTGCTGCCCGAGCACTGACGAGAGCAGCAACAGAGGAGCCTACAGCAGCTCCAGTTGGAGAGTCGACACAGGAGGTCCCTATTGCTGCTCCAGTCTTAGAGGAGACTTTAGCTCAGTTCATGAGCATGTTCAGCACTCTAGCTCAGGCTGGACTACTTCCGACAGCTCCCGCTATATCTCAGGACGGGAGAGGAGCACAAACTCCCACAGCCCGCACTCCTGAGTAGAGAGGCCAGGTTGATCAGGCCCCGAAGAATATTCCTATGCCCCAAGTGGCTCCAGTACAACATGGGACCAGGGTAGCTGCTTCTGAGGCAGAGTAGCTCAGACTTGAGAGGTACAAGAAGTACCACCCACCTATTTTCAGCAGACTAGCTTCAGATGACGCTATTGGGTTTCTTGAGGTGTGTCATCGTACTCTACGCACTATAGGCATTATGGAGACCAGTGGGGTTTCTTTCACCGCTTTCCAGTTGAGGGGAGCGGCATATCAGTGGTCGTGAGCCTATGAGCTGAGTAGTCCGGATGAGGAAGCTTCACTCACTTGGACTCAGTTTTCAGAGATGTTTCTGCGAGAGTATACCCCTCATAGCCTCAGGGATACTTGGCGCACGGAGTTCGAGCAATTGTGCCAGGGTACTATGACTATTTTGGTGTTTGCAGTCCGTTTTACTAAGTTAGCTCGGCATGCACCAGCCTTGGTTTCCACCGTCAGAGAGCGGGTTTGCCGCTTCATTGAGGGACTTCATCCTTGTATTTGGACTAGTATGGCGAGAGAGTTAGAGATGGATATTACTTATCAACAGGCAGTGAATATTTCTATGAGAGTAGAGGGCATGTTCACCTGGGATCGAGAGGAGAGAGAGGCCAAGAGGTCTCGAGAGAGCAGCCATTTTTCAGGAGCTCGTGCACTAGTAGCACGTTACAGTAGGGAGTTTGTGGGTTGCCCTGTTCATTTAGCCCTTCCAGCAGCCAGCAGTATTCCAGCTCCTCCTAGACCTCAGGAGTCCTATTATGCACCTCCAGTATCCAGTGTGCCTCCAGTTCGAGGTGCTATTATCGGCCAGCCCAGTAGGCCAGATCCTATTCATTCTGAGCTACAACGTCCTCCGAGGGGTTGTTTTGAGTTTGGTGACACTCCTCACATGATTAGAGATTTCCCCAGGGCCAGGAGGGGTGCACCTCCACAGTCTTATCAGCCTCCACGTGCTCCACCGGGTCCTCCGGCTATTCTTCCAGCCCCATCTGCCACTCTACCTCCTCAGTCAGCTCGAGGTGGAGGTCCGGGAGGTAGAGGTCACCTTAGAGGGGGAGGCCAGGACAGATACTATGCCCTTCTAGCCTGTTGCAAGGCCATTGCCTCGGACCCAGTCATTACAGGTATTGTGCCTATCTTCCATAGGGATGCATCAGTATTATTTGACCCAGGTTCTACGTATTCATATCTGTCCTCTTATTTTGCTCCACATTTGGGGATATCTCGGGATTATTTGAGTTCCCATGTTTATATATCTACTCCTGTGAGAGACTCTCTAGTTGTGGACCGCGTATATCGGTCATGTTTGATTACTCTTGGTGGTTTTGAGACCAGGGCTGATTGGTTATTACTCAGCATGGTAAATTTCAATGTTATCTTGGGCATGGAATGATTGTCGCCCCATTATGCTATTCTTGATTGTCACGCTAAGACCCTGACGCTGTCTATGCCAGGCTTGCCGAGATTAGAGAGGAGAGGTACCTTAGAGTATACTCCCCGCAGAGTCATTTCATTTCTTAAGGCTCAACAGATGGTTGAGAAGGGGTGTGATGCGTATTTGTCCTACGTGAGAGATGCCAGTGTTGATACCCCTCCAAATGAGTTAGTCCCAGTAGTGAGGGACTTTCCTGATGTATTTCCAGCTGATCTTCCGGGTATGCCGCCCGACAGTGATATCGATTTCGGCATTGATTTATTGTCGAGAACTCAGCCTATTTCTCTTCTTTCTTACCATATGGCTCCTATTGAGTGGAAGGAGTTGAAGGAGCAATTACAAGTGTTGCTTGATAAGGGCTTCATCAGGCAGAGTGTATCACCTTGGGGTGCTCCAGTGCTATTTGTGATGAAAAATGATGGCTCTATGGGTATGTGTATTGATTATCGGCAGCTGAACAAGGTTACAGTGAAGAACAAGTACCCTTTGCCTCGCAATGATAATTTATTTGACCAGCTATCGGGTTGTAGAGTATCCTCCAAGATTGACTTGTGGTCTGGCCATCATCCGCTGAAGATTCAGGAGTCGGACATCCGGAACACTGCCTTAAGGACCAGATATGGTCACTATGAGTTTGTTGTCATGTCATTTGGGTTGAACAATGCCCCAGAAAGTTTTATGCATTTGATGCATAGTGTGTTCCGGCCTTACCTTGATTCCTTCGTCATTATGGTTATTGACAACATTTTGGTGTATTCCCGATTAAGGGAAGATCATGAGCAGCACATGAGGATCGTGCTTCAGACTTTGAGGGAGAAAAGATTGTATGCAAAATTCTCTAAGTGTGAGTTATGGCTTGATTCAGTGGAATTCTTGGGAAACATAGTATCTTGTGATATGATCAAGGTAGATCTGAAGAAGGTGGAGGCGGTGCAGAGTTGGACTAGACAATCATCAGCTACAGAGATCCATAGTTTCCTTGGTTTGGCAGGGTACTACCGTCGCTTTGTAAAGGGGTTTTCATTTATTGCAGCACCTATGACCACACTGACCCAGAAGGGTGCTCCATTCAGGTGGACCGAGGAGTGTGAGGAGAGCTTTCAGAAGCTCAAGACAACTTTGACTTCGGCTCCAGTATTAGTGTTGCCTACAAGTTCGGGGTCCTACACTGTCTATTTTGATGCCTCGAGGATTGGCCTTGGGGAAGTATTGATGCATGACGGTAGGGTGATTACCTACGCGTCCAGGTAGTTGAAGGTGCATGATAAGAATTATCCGGTTCACGACCTCGAGTTAGCAGCTATTGTTCACGCCCTGAAGATCTGTCGTCATTATTTGTACGATGTTCCATGTGAGATTTTTATGGATCACCAGAGTTTGCAGCACTTGTTCAGGAAGAAGGACCTCAATTTGCGCCATCGGAGATGGTTGGAGTTACTAAAAGACTATGACATCACTATATTATACCACCCGAGGAATGCCAATGTGGTGGCCGATGCCTTGAGTCGCCCTGCGGAGAGTTTGGCATAACTTCTGATAGTTGGGAGGCCCTTAGCCTTGGATGTTCAGTCCTTAGACAGTCAGTTCGTGAGATTGAATCTTTCAGAACCTTGCCGGGTTTTAGCTTGTGTGGTGGCTCGTTCTTCTCTTTATGATCGGATTTGAGAGCGCCAGTATGATGATCCCCACCTTCTGAATCTTCTGGACAGGGTTCGGCAAGGTGATGCCAGGGATGTGAAAATAGGAGATGAAGGTGTGATGAGGATGCAGGGTCGGATCTGTGTGCCCAATGTGGATGGGCTTCGGGAGTTGATTCTTGAGGAGGTCCATAGCTCGCGGTATTCTATTCATCCGGGTACCGCAAAGATGTACCAGGATTTGAGACAACTCTATTGGTGGAGACGGATGAAAAGGATATAAGGGAGTTTGTGGCCAAGTGTCTCAACTGTGAGCAAGTAAAATATGAGCATCAGAGACCATGAGGGTTACTTCAGCAGATTGAGCTTCCAGAGTGGAACTGGGAGCGGATCACCATGGACTTTGTGGTTGGACTTCCTCGAAGTTTGAAAAAGTACGATGCTATTTGGGTGATTGTGAATCGGCAGAACAAGTCAACCCATTTCATTCCAATGTTGACTACATACTCTTCCGATAAGTTGGCGGAGATTTGTATCAGGGAGATTGTTCGCCTCCACGGTATTCCAATATCTATCATCTCAGACAGAGGTACACAGTTCACTTCACAATTCCGGAGATTCAGCAGGAGCTAGGCACCATGGTAGAGTTGAGTACAGCCTTTAACCCTCACTTGCAAAGTTTTCTTATAACAACAGCTAACAATCCAGCATTCAGATGGCGCCGTATGAGGCTTTGTATGTAGATGGTGTCAGTCCCTAGTGGGATGGTTTGAGCCGGTCGAGGCCCGATTGTTGGATATAGATTTGGTCAACGATGCCTGGACAAGGTGAAGGTGATTCAGGAGAGACTTCGCATAGCTAAGTCTAGGCAAAAGAGTTATGCGGACCGGAAGGTTCGTGATTTGGCATTTATGGTTAGTGATCGGGTTTTGCTTCGGGTATCGCCTATGAAGGGCGTCATGAGGTTCAGGAAGAAGGGCAAGCTCAGTCCGAGATTTATTTGTCCTTTTGAGGTATTGCGGCGTATGGGGAGGTTGCTTATGATCTAGCCTTTCCTCCCAACCTAGCAGGAGTTCATCCGGTATTCCACGTCTCTATGCTCCGAAAGTATCACGGTGACCCGACTCATGTCTTGGATTTCAGTTCAGTCCAGTTGGATAAGGATTTATCATATGTTGAGGAGCCAGTCGCTATATTGGATAGACAGGACAGAAAGATCAGGTAGAAGAATATTGCATCTATCAAGGTTCAGTGGAGGGGTCAGCTGGTCGAGGAGGCGAAATTGGAGACAAAGCAGGATATGTGCAGTCAGTACCCCTATCTTTTCACAACTTCAGGTATGTCTCTATACTCGTTCAAGGACGAACGATTTTCTTAAGAGGGGGAGAATTTACTTACCCGGTTGGTCATTTTGAGAGTTAGCACCCCGATCTCCTAATGACTTCTTTTTCCACGTTTATATCTACTTATGGGACTTGTCGAAATGATTAGTCATGAATTCCGGAGAGGTTTTGGACACATAGTCCCTATATATGAGTTTAAGCTTTAGAAATTGGACCGTAGTGGGAACTGTGTGAAGACGGATCTGGAATGGAATTCCGTCAACTCCGTCAGCTCCGTTGTGTGATTTCGGATTAAAGAGAGTATCCGAATTGTGTTTTCGAGGCCTGTAGTAGATTTAGGCTTGAATTGGCGAAGGTCAAAGTTTTGGTGATTTTGGCCGATAGGTGAAATTTTGGTATCGGGCTCGAAATGGAATTCGGGGGTGGCTATAGGTCCATAGTGTCATGTATGACTTGTGTGTAAAAATTTGAAGTCTTTCGGACTAGCTTTGACGTGTTTCGGCATAGGTTGTAGATTTTGGAAATTTCATAAGTTCTTAGGCTTGAATCCATGCATAATTGGAGATTTTCATGTTATGTGATGTCTTTTGAATGCTCGACTATGTTTGGATAAGGTACTAGGACTGGTTGGTAACTTTGGTTGAGGTCCCGGGAGCCTCGGGTATGTTTCGGATGCTCAACATGATGATTTTGGACTTAGAAACCAGCTGAAGCATTGTTGGTTCTGGTGTTTCGCACCTGTGGATGGGGAGCCGCAGGTTCGGACACGCAGGTGAAGTGGAGGGTGTTGCAGGTGCGGTTTTGGTTAAGGGAAGCCAGGCTCGCAGGTGAGGATGGGGTTCCACAGGTGCGGAGCCACATATGCGGCCCAGTGATCGCAGGTGCGGCCCTAGTTCATTTAGTGAGTTTTCGCACCTATGATGTATTTTTCGCATGTGAGGTCCAATGAGTCGCAGGTGCGGAATTATTGGGTTGTTTATACAAAATTCGAGGGTTTGAAATTCATATTTTCTAAAAGGATTTGAAGCTCGGGATTTTACTATTGTGAGTGGGTTTTGATCTAATCAATGAATTTGGGTGAAAAATCATGAAAATGGGAGGAAGGTTCTCCAAATAGAAATCCGAGAATTTAATGATATTTTGACGTCGGTTTTCGATGATTCTTGTTCAAGTGAGTTCGTGAGTGAATGGGTGTTCTAAATTTTTAACTTTCACCCAATTTCGAGACGTAGGCCCTGGGGACTTTTTGGAAAATTTTCCTAATTTCACGTGCTATCCTTGAACTAATTAGCTACATCAATTTCTTACAATGATATTTACATTATGCAATTGAATTGAATAGATTTGGGCCATGCGAAGACGGGTAATTGTGGCAAGAGCGTGGTTTTGAGTTGAGTAGTCGAGGTAAGTGGCTTGCCTAACTCCGTGTTGGGGACTTCCCTTTAGGTTTTTTTGATATTATTTCTTGAATGGGCGCCGTGCAAGTGAGGTGACGAGTACGTGCACGGGCCATTGTTGCAAAAATTCCCTTTTTTCCTTCCATGTCATAAATCATTCCACTCTTATTTCACTGTTTAACGTGCTAATTGTGTAGTTTAGATTAGGAAGGAGCATGTCTACCTGTTTTACATGAATTACCTATTTGATACTATTTGCACCATGTTTAGTTAGTCCTACCCTTTGTCTTGCATGTTACTTTTCTCCTGAACTGTTTAAATAAACCTTATCCGGCATTCATTTGCATTTCATATTTAAATTGGGACTACAGACGTATTCTGGGAGATCCCCCTGTACTGCATATTTACTTTGGGACTACGAACGTATTCTGGGAGATCCCCATGTACTGCATATTTACTTTGGGACTACGGACGTATTTCCGAAAATCCCCCTGTACCGCATATTTACTTTGGGACTACGGACGTATTCCGGGATATCCCCTTATACTGCATATTTATTTGGGGACTACGTACGTATTCAGGGAGATCCCCCTGTATTGCATAATCATTTGGAACTATGGGACGGTATCCCGGGAGATTCCACTTTGTGATATATTGTGTTGAGCCGAGGATTTACTTTACTTTAAAACTTATATTATTTTCCTTAAACTGTTTACTGTACACATTACCTATCTTTTGTACTGTTTTAAACTGATTTATTTAGAAATTCAGTAGAGCCTTAACCTAACCTCGTCACTACTTGACCAGGGTTAGGCTTCACACTTAATGGGTACCAAATGTGGCGTACTCATGCCCTTTCCTGCAGATGTCTTTTCTTGTGCAGATCCAGGTACGAGCTATCAGCCTCGTGGTTAGTCGTTGCTGCTGATTCCAGTAGACTGCAAGGTATTCTTGCCGCGTCCGCAGAATCCTCCGAGTCTCCTTCTATTCTATCTTGTAGAGACATTCTTATGTACTTTTCCAATTTTGTTTAGAGCTACAGTAGTGTTAGAAGCTTGTGACTGTCTGTGCTATTCCGAGTTTTGGGAAGTTATGTTTCTTATGAGCCGAGCGGCCAGTACGTTACTAATGTCATTACCCCTATTCCCCTTTATTTCTTTCATTTTATTGAATTTTCCCCTGTTATAGTAGGCTTACCTAGTCATATAGAATATGTGCCGTCATGACACCTTTGGAGGGAAAATCGGGTCATGACAAAACAAATTTTACTCTATACAGATAGTCCCCCTGCTTTCCGGTGACATATCTCTGTTACCGGGAAGTTGGTGAAGATTCCCTTCTTGGCGGGAAAGTTCTTGAACAGTCTTTGACACTTGAAAGGACACACATAGTCTTTAACACTTGCATCAGTATTATTTGACCCAGGTTCTACATATTCATATGTGTCTTCTTAATTTGCTTCACATATGGGGATATCTCGGGATTCTTTGAGTTCCCCTGTTTATTTTTCTACTCCGGTAGGATATTCTCTTATTGTGGACCGTTTTTATCGGTCATGTTTTATTTCTATCAGTGGTTTTGAGACCAGAGTACTACTACCCAGTATGGTAGATTTCGATGTTATATTGGGTATGGACTGGCTGTCTCCCTACTATGCTATTCTTGATTGTCACGCCAAGACCATGACACTGGCTATACCAGGATTACCGAGGTTAGAGTGGAGAAGTTCCTTAGAGTATACTCCCCGCCGAGTCATTTCTTTTCTTAAGGCTCAGTGGATGGTTGATAAAGGGTGTGATGCATATTTGGCTTATGTGAGAGATGTTGGTGCTGAGACCCCTACAGTTGAGTCAGTTCCAGTTTTCAGGTACTATTCTGATGTATTTTCAGCTGACCTTTCGGGTATGCCGCCCGATAGAGACATTGATTTCGGCATTGACTTGTTGTCGGGCACTCAGCCCATTCAATCCTCCCTATGGCATGGCTCCTCATGAGTTGAAGGAGTTGAAGGTGCAAATACATGAGTTGCTTGAAAATGGATTCATCAGGACCAGGGGTGCTCCGGTATTATTTGTGAAGAAAAAAGATGGCTCGATGCACATGTGTATTGACTACCGGCAGCGGAATAAGGTGACAGTGAAGAACAGGTACCCATTGCCTTGTATTGATGATTTTTTTGACCAGTGACAGTGTGCTAGGGTGTTCTCTAAGATTGATCTACGTTCGGGTTATCATCAGTTGAAGATTCGGGAACCTGATATTCCGAAGACTACCTTCAGGACCAGATATGGCCACTATGAGTTCCTTGTTATGTCATTTGAGCTGATTAATGCCCCAACAGTTTTCATGCACCTGATGCACAACATATTTTGGCCTTACCTTAATAATTTCGTCATTGTGCTCATTGATGACATTCTGGTATACTATCGGTCCCAGGAGGACCATGAGCAGCACTTGAGGACCGTGCTTCAGACATTGAGAGAGAAGAAGTTGTATGCCATGTTTTCTAAGTCTGAATTTTTGCTTGATTCTGTGGCATTCCTAGGCCATGTGGTGTCTTCATATGGGATCAAGGTAGATCTGAATAAGGTGGAGGCGGTACAGAGTTAGCCCAGACCGTCCTCAGCTACTGAGATCTGCAGTTTCCTCGGTTTTGCTGGGTATTATCGTCGTTTTGTGGAAGGATTTTCATCCATTTCAGCGCCTATGAACAGACTGACCCAGAAGGGTGCACCTTTTATATTGACTGAGGAGTGTGAGGAGAGCTTTCAGAAGTTCAAGACAGACCTGACTACAACTCCTGTGTTGGTTTTTCCTAGCGGTTACGGGTCCTATATAGTTTATGGTGATGCTTCTAGGATTGGACTGGGAGCGGTGTTGATGCAAGACGGTATTTCTTACGCTTCTAAACGGTTGAAGGTTCATGAGAAAAACTACCCTGTTCATGATCTCGAGTTGGCAGCGATTGTTCACGCCCTGAAGATATGGCGTCATTATTTATATGGTGTTCCCTGTGAGATATTCACGGATCACCGGAGATTGCAGCACATATTCAGAAAGAAGGATCTAAATTTGCGCCAGCGTAGGTTGTTGGAGTTGCTTAAGGATTATGATATCACTATATTATACCACCTGGGGAAGGCCAATGTGGTGGCCGATGCCTTGAGTCACCGGGCGGAGAGTTTGGGAAGTTTGGCATACCTTCATGCAGCTGAGAGACCTCTAGCCTTAGATGTTCAGTCCTTAGCCAGTCAGTTCGTGAGATTGGATCTTTCTGAGCCTTGCCGGGTAATAGCTTGTGTGGTTGCTCGATCTTCCCTTTATGACAGTATCAGAGAGCGTCAGTATGATGATCCCCACCTTTTGGTTCTTAAAGATAGAGTCCGGTGGGGTGATGCCAGGGATGTGACTATTAGAGAGGATGGTGTGATGAGGATGCAGTGTCGAATATGTGTGCCCAATGTAGATAGGTTTAGGGAGTTGATTCTTGAGGAGGCTCATAGTTCGCGGTATTCTATCCATCCGGGTACCGTGAAGATGTACCAGGATCGAAGACAACACTAGTGGTGGCGAAGGATGAAGAAGGATATAGCGGAGATTTTAGCCAAGTGTCTCAATTGTCAACAAGTCAAATGTGAGCATCAAAGACTGGGAGGGTTACTTCAGCAGATTGAGCTTCCGGAGTGGAAGTGGGAGCGGATCACCATGGACTTTGTGGTTGGACTTCCTCGGACTTTGAGGAAGCATGATGCTATTTGGGTGATTGTGGATCGGCTAACCGAATCAGCCCATTTCATTCCAGTACTGACTACATATTCATCGGAGAGGTTGGCTGAAATTTATATCAGAGAGATTGTTCGCCTCCACGGTTTTCCAGTATCTATCATTTCAGACAGAGGTACACAGTTCACTTCACGGTTCTGGAGAGCCGTTCCACAGGACTTAGGGACCAGGGTAGAGTTTAGCACAACTTTTCACCCTCAAATGGACGGGCAGTCCTAGCGCACGATTCAGATTCTCGAGGACATGCTCCGTGCCGGTGTGATAGACTTTGGAGGGTCATGGGATCGACACTTTCCTCTTGCAGAGTTTGTTTACAACAACAGCTACCAGTCCAACATTAAGATAGCGCCGTATAAGGCTTTGTATGGTAGGCGGTGAGGTCTCCTATGGGATGGTTTGAGCCGGGCGAGGCCCGATTGTTGGATACAGACTTGGTTCAGGATGCCCTGGACAAGGTGAAGGTGATTCAGGAGAGACTTCTCACAGCTCAGTCCAGGCAGAAGAGCTGTGCAGACCGGAAGGTTCGTGACTTGGCATTTATGGCAGGTGATCAAGTTTTTCTTCGGGTATTGCCTATGAAGGGCGTCATGAGGTTCGGGAAGAAAGGCAAGTTGAGTTCGAGATTTATTGGCCCTTTTGAGGTGTTGCGACGTGTTGGGGAGGTTGCTTATGAGCTAGTCCTGCCCCTATCCTAGCAGGGGTTCATCCGGTGTTCCACGTCTCCATGCTATGGGAAGTATCATGGTGACCCAGCCTCATATTTTAGATTTCAGTTCAGTCCAGTTGAACAAGGATCTATCATATGTTGAGGAGCCAGTAGCTACGGAAGTATCCATGCAAAGTTTGCTTATAACCACAGCTACCAGTCCAGCATTCAGATGGCGCCGTATGAGGCTTTGTATGGTAGACGGTGTCGGTCCCTAGTGGGATGGTTTGAGCCAGGAGAGGCCCGATTGTTGGGTATAGATTTGGTCCAGGACACCTGGACAAGGTGAAGGTGATTCAGGAGAGACTTCGCACAGCTCAGTCCAGGAAGAAGAGTTATGCGGACAGGAAGGTTCGTGATTTGGCATTTATGGCTGGTAATTAACTTCAGCAAACATGGGCACCACGCCCTTCTCACTTTCTTGGATGATGACAATGATCGTGGGTGGATAGAGCAATTTTTCATCATCTCTAGCCAAGACATCATCCCAGTCACATATCCATCTTTCCTGAATAGTGGAATTGCTTTCGTAAGTTTACTATTTATTAACTTCCTTCCTTCGTGAAAAGATTATTTTTTGTTATTGTTAACATCTTCGCTTCTTTTATTCCAGCTACGCGGCAGGAACCACCACGAGTTCAAGTCCTGGACCATTGGGTTCAGAAGATTCTGGAAATCACAACATCAGAATCCCGCCGATTGAAGGAAATGGCCCTCAAATATGGGTGGAAGGCCAAGAACCATGGTAAACCGAGTCCTTCTTCCTTCTATCCTTATATGAACATAGGTAACTTTGCTAACTCCATTTTTTTCTTGATTCAGGACTTCCATAGGGATATGTCACCTGCCCTAAGGTCGACGTTTTAGCTGACCCCCAGGTAACCATAGGGGTGATACAAATTTTTGTTGCTCGAAGCAGTCCCAGCGAGAGAACAAGCAACCAAAAAGGCGACGTTCTTCCTCGGCTAGGACTCAAAGTAAGAAAATAAAGAAGACAAAAACCAAATGAGCCACAGTGGTTGCTATAGATGATAGGAAATTCAGTGATGAAGTGGATCCCCTTCATCTCAACCGAATGCTCAGCTAAGAAAGCTTCAAAACCCGACCGCAAAAGAGATCCAAACACTTTGGGGCGAGATGGATCTGTTAGATAATGTTTATTCTCCCTTTTCTGCCCCCATTGCTATCTCTAATCTAAGGAATTCGGAACCTGGCTTCTTCTGCCTTGGACCATTGAGCAAGAAACAATCAGCGCTGACCTTGGCGCAAATGCTTCTCATCCTTCAACACCAACAACTTCACGCCCATCAGTACCAACCGCTCCTTCGCCGCCACCACCAACCGTATCTCTTTTACCAGCAATATATGATTGAGAAACAGGTGCTTCTACTCCCTTGTCTCCCGACCACAAAAATTTGGGGCATAATTACTCAACCCCTTCCCAGATCCTCGAGGGAGGATAAGCAACACTCTTTCGATTTAGAAATCGTGCCATTTTTCCAAGCCAGTGGAGCTTGAGAATTATCTAAAGCCTTTGGCTTCGGAGAAATATTGGAAGAAAATGCACTCTCTTTTCTGAGGAGGGCTTGATAAACAACGCCATGCACAACACAACACAGGTACTAGACAAGTTTATTCGTATCTTCTTTTATATTTACTTTTTGTAATGGAAATTGTAACCTTGATATTCTGTTTTGCAGGACAACTTTCTTACTTCCAAAGGTCCACAAAGGTTAATTCTTGACAAGCAAGGACTCACTTCCGAGCAGGATCAACTTTCGGCCGAGAGGTACCAACTTTTTTTGTATTTCTCGGTGTTGGAAGAAAAAGTTGTTGAGGCTAGCGATCTTGAAGCCCGGTTGCAGAAAAGTGAACAAGATAAGATGGCCCATATCTAAGAAGCCACTCAATTACATGAACAAATTCAAGAGGCTAAGGCTAATGCTACTGTGGTTGAGGAATCAACGATACTATGCTTGTTATTGCCAAGCTTGAGTCTGCCTTTGAGGAACAAATGAATAATTTGAAGACATCCTTAAGCTCCGAGATCGAGGAGGCCAATGTTGCAGACTAGAAGAGGGCCCGACTAGAGGAGAAGTTAAAGAGGTCGATGGACCTAAATTGGCTTCATTCGGCTACGAATGTTGAGCTCGATGCTCGCCTCGGTGCCCTGAGATTTGAGAGAGGCGGCCTCCAGGCCGAAATTGAGAAGTTTTAAGAAAAACTCCATGATCAAGAGGATTCCCTCGTATTTGAGAAGACTTATGTAATATATCATACGAGGAGGGGGACCTTGGAAGAAGCCAAATTGGTCATTGTTAATAGAGATGATTGCATTGCTCAGGCCCGAGAACTGGAGTTGTCTGCTCGTGGACGCCTTCATGCTCGGCCAGCTACAACTGACTCCTCGAGTGCTGGTTCAGAGTAATCAAGAACCGAAAGGGAGATTGAAGAATATTAGGATGAAGGCCAAGAATCGGCGGGTGATCCACCTTCCTCCATCGGGGGAAATGCAGATCCCTCTCTTCCTTCGGGCTTCGGCGGCAATAAGGCTTAGTTTCTTTTTTCTATTATTTTCTTTTTTTTTTTCCTTTGGAACTTTGTATTTATGCCAAAATTTTCATCGAGTTTGGCATCTTGATAAATAATCGATTTTTTGCTTAAGTGTTGTGAAAACTATATTCCCTTTGGATTGGATTGTTTAAAGCTTCGGGTATGTTTTCATCCTATAGATTTTGACTCCGGGCACACATTCTTCCGGAACCAACCCTTTACTATGAGGGTTTCATAATAGAGAGTCCTCTTATGTTTATGGTTCTCTTGAAGAGGACGTCTCCTATTCATTCCGGCTTAAGCATTTGAAGTTTTTGTTAACTTTTAAATGATAAAATTAACTCATCCCTTAGATAAAAATAAAAGGACTTTATATTATTTATTCTATATTTAAAAGTACATGATCATTCATTTGCTGAAGTAAAAAACTGCCAATACAAGTGGCTAACTTGTACAATACAATTTCTACGGGGCTGGTCATGCAGTCCCCGCCCCTGATGAGACATTATTGTTATCGATTCTAGAAGTCCCCAATTTTTGTGGCATTCCATAGAGCTTTATCATTGATGTGAAAATTTCAATGCGTTGTCATTTAAAGGTCTAATTATTACCGATGACGCTCTTTTCGTAGTATGCATTCTGATGCTGCTTCATTAAAAACCTTGCCAGAAAAATCCGATTGAGGTTAAAATAGGTCGAAGGGAAAAAGAGTGCAACATATACTTTCATTGTTGATAGGATCCATCAGCAATAGTACCTTTTGAAGTGAGTCACATTCCAATTACTGGTCAACTTAACCCCATCTTCATTCTCCAATTCTTATAATCCCTTATCGGTAACAGCTGAAATCCGGCAAGGACCTTCTCATGTTGGACCTTGCTTTCTGGCGTTGACTTCCCGAGTGCTTTGAGTTGCTTCTCAAAACCAAGTCTCCTACTTTTAAGTAGTGGAGTTTGGCCCTCTGATTATAATATCTTTACATCTTTTGCTTTTGGGCCACAATCCTCACGTATGCCAAGTCCTTGTGTTCATCTAGCAAGTCCAGCCTTACCAACAACGCTTCATTGTTAGTTTCTTCGTAATGATCAAGAAAAACTTAAAGTTGGTTCCCCTACTTCCACCGGTATCAGAGCTTCTGCGCCATATAAGAAAGAGAAATGTGTTTCTCCCGTGCTCGACTTTTCCGTTGTCCGATATGCCCATAGTACGACCAGTAGCTCTTCGGGCCATTTTCTTTTGACAACTTCTAGCTTCTTTTTAAGGTTCTGGATAATCATCATATTTTGTTGATTCCACTTGTCCATTAGCACTCGGATGGTACGATGAAGATGTAATCATCTTGATCTTAAATCTTCCAAACAATTTGTGACTTTTGAGCCTATGAACTGCGGCCCGTTGTCATAAGAAATTTCCTACAGTATTCCGAATTGGCAGATTATGTGGTCCCATATGAACTCCATTACTTTGAATTTACTGATATTTTGGTAAGGACCTGCTTCAACCCATTTAGTGAAGAAATCAGTTAAAACTAATAGAAATCTTACCTTTCCAGGGCCCGACGGTAGATGATTGACTATGTCCATTCCCTATTTCATGAATGGCCATGATGAAAACACCAATGCAAGTTCTGCAATTAGTGCACCGATTGCACATGGAGTTGACATTTATTGCATTTCTGAACGAATTCCTTTGCGTCCTTCTCCATCTGGGGCCAGTAATAACATGCCCTAACCAGCTTTAGAACTAACGAATTTGCACTAGAATTGTTCTCAAAAATTTCTTCGTGGACTTCTCTCATCACATAGTCCGCATACGAGGCTCCCAAACACCAGACCAATAGTCCTAGGTATGATCTTCTATACAACTGCCCATCCACGAGGCATTAGCGGGCTGCTTTGGTTCGTAGTGCCCGACATGCCTTCGGGTCTTCGTGTAATTTGCCATGCCGAAGATATTTGACGAACCTATTCCTCCAGTCCTAGACTAAGTTGGTTGAATTGACCTCACAATAACCTCCACGTCCAATATCGAGTGTAGAAGTTGGATTACTGTACCGGAGTCAGATCCTTTTATCTCCGTAGATTACCCTAAATTAGCCAATGCATCTGCTTCAATATTTTCTTCTCTCAGAATGTGTATGATTGACCATTCCTTGAATCGTGCAAGCAATGCTTGAACCTTATTCACATATTTCTGCATGCGTTATTCCTTTGTGTCATAAATCATGTACACTTGGTTTACTGCCTGTTGGGAATCACATTTGATCTAGATTAACCCGTATCCAAGTCCCCAGGCCAATTCAAGTTCTACAATAAAAGCCTCATACTAGACTTCATTGTTAGTTAACGGAACAGTCTTAATGGCCTCTCTCGGAGTTTCTCCCAACGGTTTGAATAGAACTATGCCGAGGTTGGACCATTTTACATTGGAAGCTCCATCCATAAACAAGTTCCAAATGCCCGATGTCGTTTCCAACACCAACATTACTTCCTTAGCAGCCAGGGGCATTAATCCGGGACTAAAATCAGCCACAACTTCGGCCCAAACTTGTGACTTGATCGCAGTCTTGGGATTCTACTCAATGTCAAACTCACTAATTTTGATTGACCATTTAGCCGACCAGACTGACAAATCAGGCTTGTGAAGGACATTCCTTGAGGGGAAAGGTTGTCGCAACGGCTATCGGGTGGAACTGAAAATAAGGCCTAAGCTTTCGAGAGCTATTACGAGAGCTAAGGCCAATTTTTTGAGGTACAGATAGCGAGCTCCGATCCCGATAATATATTACTAACGTAACCATTGCACACCTTCTTCTTCTCAGACAAAAACATCACTTACCACTGTTTCCAAGACCACTGGATATATCAACAACTGTTCGCCTTCCCCCGATTTTGATAGTATTGGGGGACTGGATAGGTATCTTTTTAAATCCTTCAATGCATGCTAGCATTAGGAAATCCACTCGAAATTGTTCTTCTTTTATAGAAGTGAGAAGAAGTGATGATATTTTTCCAAGGAGCTTGAGAAGAACCTGCTTAAAGCGGCCAACCTTCCGGTTAACCTCTGTATCTCATTTACGCTTGTTAGTTGGTCTTCGATGTCTTTGATTTTATCGGTATTTACCTCGATCCATCTTTGCGTGACCAAGAACCCAAAGAACTTACCGGAACCAATCCTGAACGCGCATTTTTCTGGGTTAAGTTTCATGTGGTATTTCCTCAGAATATCAAAGGTCTCTTTGAGGTTGTTCAAATGATCTCCTACATTCAGAACTTGAGTAACATGTCATCGATATATACTTCCATTGTTTTGCCTCTTTTTTTCTTAATCATTTTGTTAATGAGCTTTTAATAAGTGGCTTCGGCATTCTTAAGCCCAGTTGGCATCACATTGTAATAATATGTGCCAAAATTTGTTATGAAAGAAGTTTTTTTCCTGATCCTTCGAGTTCATCTTGATTTGATTATACCTTAAGTAAGCATCAAGGAACCCATAAACTCGTGCCCGACCGTAGAATCAATCATTTGATCAATATTTGTCAATGGGAACGAGTCTTTAGGGCACGCCTTATTTAAATACTTATAATTTACGCACATTCTAAACTTGTTATTCTTCTTCGGAACTACGACTACATTGGCTAACCATTCTGGATATTTCACCTCCCGGATTGAATCGATGTCGAGTAGTCGAGTTACCTCTTATTTAACAAACTTGTTTCTGACCTAGGCTATAGGGAATTTCTTTTGCCTTACCAGTAGGAATTTAGGATCCAGGCTTAGCTTGTGCATGACCACCTCTAGCGGGATAATTGTCATATCCGATGCGACTATGAAAAAATTTGACATTAGATTTAAGGAAATTTATAAATCCGGACCTTAGCTCGGGATTTAACTTTATCCCTAAATGGAACTTCCTTTCCAGAAATTGCTCGAACAAAGCCACCTGCTTGAGTTCTTCTGCAAGTTGACTTAGTTGCATCTGTCTCCTCCGGTACCTGAAAGTATATCAAAACCTTATAGGACTTTTATGACTCCTCACTCTTATTGTCTTCATTCGAAGAGTGAGAAGGAACCGACTCCTGTAATTGCTATTTGCTGGACTCCTTTCCCTTGCTGCTAGAAACACTTACCAGGGTTGGGAATTTTAGTAGTTGATGATATATTGAGGGCACAACCTTTATCTCGTGTATCCACGGCAACATGATCTCTTCTCGAGTTGTTACACTTGTCAACTTGAATCCAACGAAGAGTTTTGTTATCAGAATGATGCTTCCGATCAGTTTTTCTTGTTCCAATACTCTCCATTGAATGATGTTGGTTGAGCTTCTCAGGTCAATCAAAACACGCTTAATTTTGAAATATAAAACATTAAGAGAGATTAACAGGGCATCATAATGTGGAAGAAGGAGTCCGTCAGCATCTTCTTCCGTGAATATGATATCTTCTTCTCCTACTTCCCGGAGTCTCTTGTTGTGATTCACCAATATCTTGGTTTCTTGGCCGTCGAGCAGTTTACACCGTTGATTTCATTCCCTCCAAAAATCATGTTGATAGTCAACCAAGGAGAGTCTATTGTCGCCTTTGAAGGCTCGATCGCTAAAAAATTCCCTGAGATGGCCATTCTTCAATAATGTCTCCACCTCTTCTCGTAAATGACAGTACTCCCCAATTATATGGTTATGAGTCCCATGATATTCACACCACAAGTTGGGATTCCACCAGCTGGGATCGGATCTGATTGACTACGGGAATCACGCTTCTTTGATATTCCTCATTGCTAATACCAACTCCACTATCCGAGGACTGAAACCCTTTGTTGTTGTGTCCTCAACTCATTCTTATGGAAGTAAATGACTTTTAGATGACCGTCGATCTACATAGAAGTCGCTTTTAAACATGTCCTCATTTTTTTTCGGTCCCGTCCCTTGGTTGATTTCAAGAACCCGTGTTCATCGTATTCTTTCTTATTTTTGACTTGTAAAGGTTATGGACATCCACTCATGTGGTTACTTGGAATTCAAGTAGGCTTTCCTTAAATTTTCGGGAGGCGTCGGAGCTCCGTGGATTCAAACCCTTTGTGAACATCTCCGCTGCTCACTCACCAGGTACAACTGGTAGCACCATCCTCTCTTTCTGCAACCGGATCAAGAATTCTCGCAATAATTTGTACTCACCTTGCGCGATCCTGAATATATCCGCCTTCCTAGCTTAGACCTTCCTTGCCCCAGCATGGCCCTTAATGATGAATCTACAAGCATTTCAAAAGAGTAATTGATTACTCGGGTAAGAGTGAATACCATGTCCGGGCCCTCTTTGTGAGGGTTTCACCAAATTTCTTCAATAAAACCGATTCAATCTCGTGTTGAGCCAAATCATTCTCTTTCACAGTCGTGTGTAGGTTGGTATATGCTCTTGCAGATCAGAAGTCCCATCATATTTTGGTATGTCCGGCATTTTGAAACTCTTTAGAATTAAATCTGGCGCTACGCTCGGGTTAAATGGCAATTGCATGTATTTCTTTGAATCTGGGCCTTTCAAATCGGCGGGGTGCCCGAAATTTGATTCATTCGGGCGCGGAAATCCTTTGAATTTTGGTCTATTTGTTCATTCATTGCCCTCATAAACCTCATGAGTTTGGTTTGAAGGGGTCATTCCCGTTGTCATTCCCAGATTCTCTATCGGTCCCCCCGACACCATCGAAATCGACCTCCTCCCTTGGGGTGTTATTGTCACTCTTTGAGCTGTTTGATTTACAGGAACACTGGGAAGAACCAAGCACATTGCATTTGCATTATTGGAAGCACCTAACAATGCTTGTTTTAATTCCGTCATTATCTGGTCCTACCTTGAGAGGTGAGTCGTGATTGTTTTCTGTTGTTCTCTTAAGATTTTCACTGTTTCCCAACATGTCATGTTCTTCCTCCCCATCATTATGAGTTGGATCCCGCACATGTCGAGAGTGCTGCCTTTCATGAACCGGGGTTGCTTCATCCCCTTCGTTGCAAGTGTTGCTGATTGAGTCTTCTTGTTGAGGCAAATCATCGTATCCCTCAACGTGTTCGTGATATTGACCTCATTAGCTTTCGTTGCTGATTTCTTGCTAAGGAAAAATCAAACACATTAGTAATAAACGTAAGGATCAAACTAATTATGCAACTGTCTAAGCCCCACGATGGGCGCCAAACTATTTACCCGTAGAATGGTACAGTTAAATTAATTAACTGATTTATAGATAATAAGACTGGTTTGATCCAAATATAATAAAGAGACAAGATAAAAATAAGGCTTAACAATAAAAATTGAAGAATATGACAAGTCTGGCTCCGAACGCAATGTCTCCGAGGACAAAAATGAAAGCAATGATAAAGAGCAAATAAAGTTGTTTAATTGAAAGCGAGAGTAAAATAAAGCATATGTTTCTCCAAGAATTTTGTGTCTTACAATGGCTGTTGAGCCTGCTATTTATAGCTATACCTTAGGTAAACAAGATCTTAGGATCAATCTCAACTTAAATGATAATAAAGGAGTCATTGATGAATACGTTACGATAGACCATGGATGCAAATATTTTCTATAACGATTGCTTATTAATGTTAGAGAATGTTCTCTCATTGAATGCTATCCGGTTAATCTGATTTTCAAGTTCGGAGTATCATTTAGCAATTACCTTGAAATTTATTTGAAGTCACAGTATTTTTTACCGTCGACTATCTATGCACCCATAGCATTTTGTGGTGTGCAGGATGCGTATACATGTGTCTTGTTGATAGCCGGTCATATTCATTGTTTATTTTTTCTAATCATATACATAGATAATTCATTGATTAAAAACAACTATACACATATAATACATAAATTATACATATATTATACCTCCACCGGCTATTTATAGTTTATGTGATTGGGTTGGCGGCTAGTTGGGTTAATTTTTCTATTATTTTTCAGAATTTTGGGCCTCATGTTATTAGGAAGGCCCACGACGTCTTTTTATCTTGGGCCTCTCGTTAATGAGGGTGCTTTATCATTTCAAGCCTTCCCTAGAGGAATTAGAGGAAAATAGAAAACTGACATTGTATAGCCGCTTTCCAAATTGGTATAGTCCCTTGGGCCACTTTTTATATATATAAATATTTTGTATATTATATACAAAATATATATAAATTATGTATTTTTATGACTACCGAATATAAATAATCTTTCGGTGGGTTAAAAATAATCTTTGTCCTAGGAAAGTCCTTAATGAAAGCTAACACAAGCGGGAAGACACGGATTGAAATTATATCTAATCTCACGTGAATTGAAGCGTGGAATTAGCTAAATGTCTTTTTCTTTTTCCAACAAACAAAAGAGACCTATTTGTTGTTTCTATTTCTCTTATTTTTCTGTTTGTCCGGGAAGTACTAACTAACATTTTTGTCTTCGTTAATTTCATTTCCTTTAGTAACAATTTGTATATAGCAGTCATTCTGTATTTTGTATGACGAGACAAATTTGGCAAAATATTTTCTAAAGAAGACTTACTTTATGAAACAAGTTCTGATGTTTGATTTGAGAGTAAAAATCGTGATCACCTAATTTTTGACGCAAATTATAATTTTCACCACTTTTTAGTATGTAAATATAATTTGAGTTTAATCTATATATTCTTACCTTTATTTGATTTTTAGTAGGTTTTATTTAAGAAAATTAAAAATCACAAAAAATTATATGTTCTTTATATTTATTTTTACTAATGAGTCATTTCCATGTGGCAAGATTCTTCCTTATCTTTTGTAATAAACTCACATGCTCTTTCTAAAAACTCACATGCCCATACACAGTCTTTTGCTTGGCCACCAATTAATTCCTATACCTATTCATATTTATACACACACAAAAAAGAGCAAGAAAAAAGTTCACTAGAAGAGAGGACGACGGCTGCTTTCTTCACAGAAACGACCTTCACTTCCATTAAAATATGAGAAAAGGACCTTAGATCCTAATCATTGTCACACCTCCTTTTTCACCGATAAGGGTGGGACAAGGGAGTTTTTCCAATTTAAGTGACCTAATCGATTTTGGTTATTTATTAATTTCAGAGTCCCCACCCGGATTTTTTACGGTGTTCCAGGACACCATATATTTATCGAAATCCAAAACCGAGAAGATTTTGACTCTGCTTAAGTTGTCTACGATCCAGAAATCCGGGTAAGGAATTATGTTAACCCGGGAGAAGGTGTTAGGCATTCCCGAGTTCCGTGGTTCTAGCACGGTCGCTTAACTATTGATATTTGGCCTAATTATTTGATTACTTACATATTTTAAACCTATTGTGCTTTTTAGCCTTTTTTAAACATTTTAGCCGCTTTTAATATTTATGGATTTATCTTGGAATAAGTCACAATGGCGTGCACTATTTGTTTTTAGACACATTATAACTACGCCACATGAAATGCACCCGCAATTACAACGTGTGATTTTTATTATAGTTTCAAGTTGAAGACGGGGACATGATTTGTCACACCCGAGTGTAGATTACGTGGTCAAGACTATGGTCATGACGATTTTATAGTGCCTATTTGAGGCAATGTTTAAGTTTTCTATTTTCGAAAGAGCGTTTTAGTTTTAAGATTGATTAGGACGTTTATGGATTTATCTTGGACAAGTTACGATGGCATAAACTTGTTATTTTTTAGTACATGGCAAAAACGTCACATGAAATGCACCCGTGATTTCTATGTGCATTTTTATTAGTTATTTAGAGTTAAGGGTCGGGGGCATGAGTTGCCACTCCCGAGTGTAGTTTATGGTAATTTTGGGGTAATGATCAATTTTTTTCAAGTTTCAAAGTAGAGGTATTCATTCTACCTAAAGATTACCTAAAATGATGTTCAAAAGCCTAAAGATAACATGTTTTGGTCTATGGCCATATTTTAGCCCAATTTATCATTTAACTCTTTGGCCAATCCTAATTGCGACTAATTTTGTAATAAGGGTGAAGCCTTTGATTAATTTGAGTACTTCATGGTAGGTCAACAAACAGAGTTTTGCAAGACTTAAAACAATCCGTATTTCAGTCTAACAAAAGTAGGAATATGCTAACACAATACACATCACTCATGGATATATATATTTGTACACACTTATACAGATATGCAAGACCCCTTTTTGGTCACTGATCTTGTTCGAATTTGGTAAACTTTGAAACAGAATTTTATAACTTTAAAAAGAACGTGGTACAAACAGTTTTTACCAATTTCGATTAGCTAACTTAACGATTTTTAACAACTCCAGTAGTCTAAATACATGCCTTTTGAATTCATGATTCATATGTATTAAGCTTTATCTATTTCAGACAGGCTGCAGAATGTGAGATGAATCAAAAAGATGTTTTGAGTTACTAATTTTTGTTAAGATAACAGATTTTGAAATTCAGCGAATATTATGAAAAAACTTTGTATAGACTAATTCGAGTACAAATTCATGCTTTTGATCTAATTATCTACTATTATTAAGCTACTTCTTAGAGCAAATAAATCTAATTGTTAGGCCTACCTACTCCCTTACGGCCCAATAGCCTCGGGAGCTAAACCCGATTAAAGCCCTAGTGGGTTGTTTCATCAAGCTGACCCTATTTTGAATTTAGCAAGACAACTAAAAGAAGAAGAAGAAAAGAAAAGCTAAAATAATAGTTTATAGTCCATATTTACAACTAAAAATACAAGAATTATAGTATTACATCCTCATTTCCTTATGAAATAAAATTTCCTAAAAGATGAAAACAACGAGTAACAAGAATAAAGAAGGGGCAGAACTGCTCCTGTGCGAGACAGCCTTCAGAGACTTTGGAATCTATATTTTTCAATGTTAATCTAAATTGTAAGTCCACAGTTTGAGTACTTGGACAGTATTAACAACAGACCTTTGGGCATTTGTGAGATGAATCTAGTCATAAAAGGAAGTTAGGTTCAACCTTAATGATGCCCTAGGAGAACAAAAATATGTTCATGCCTTTTTATGGACTGAATCTAACCATAGAAAGGGTTAGATTCCAATCCAATGATATCACTTTGTCTAGACTCTTAACAGTTATCTTTATGTTATGCAACAAATTTTAGCAAGCATTTATTCAAATGCTTTGACTGCTATGGGCATTTTGAGGAGTGAATCCGACTATTTTATGATTTCCGATTCACTTTCGTAAAGCTCCTTCTCATTACACACTTATGTCCTTTGAAGGATAATTTTCAGCAAGCTAAACTACTGTTTATGCACTATCAATGGGGTGAATTTGACTATTAGGAAGTCAGATTCATCTACCCTAGTTCTAACTTAACATAATTCCAAACCATATAGAGGCTTGATTATTTAGGCATTTTAGAGGATGAATATGATCATTCAAGGGTTCAGATTCCTCACTCTAATGCCTTTCTTAATTACATATTTTATACCCTTTAAAGGGTAAACTTCAGCCAACCATATTAATGTTTGTGCACTACTAAGGGGTGAGTTTGACTATTAAGAAGTGATATTCATCTACACTGATGCCAACATCCTAAACTATCTAGAGACTTGCTTTTTGAATCTCTTTATTGACCAAAGAGACTCAATTGAAAGCCTATTTATGCATTCTTATTGATAGAACCTGACCATAGAGAAGGTCAGATTCAACATCCTAATGCAGCTTGTTTCCTAATATAAAACTATGAGTATTCACCACATTTATATACATTTAGCCTGAAATATACGGAATATATCAGCAAAGAAATACCAACTACAAAACAGTATTTATCACACTCACAAGTTCATTAATATGCTAATAAACATCTATATAGTCACATTTACATAAAGCAGAAGAGATAACCTCATTCATCAAGAACAACTAGTTTAAGCAAGGAGACGAAGAAGAAGATTCCAGTTCAAAAAATTTCATTAAGAAGAGATGAGTTAATACATACATTTTAAGAGAGAAACATCAAAGAGACTTGACCAAATAAAGGTCAAGTATGAAAAATGAATAGCAAGAAAGAAGAGAGATCAGCAACAGCAAACAGAAACCCAAAGAAAACCAAACAGTCCAGCAAGAATACACCCAGAAATCTTGAGTATCAATGTTTGAAGGAAACTTCCAGAAATCCAAAATCCAAGAAAGAGAAGATAGCACCTGAACTAGGCCATCTATTTATGAACTTGTTTTCAAAAACGAAATCAGATTGTTTCTAATAATACTCTTCTTTTTCAAAACCTTTTGAATGGAAAAAGTATTTGTAAATTAGGAGGATTATGTATTCTAGCAGCTCAAAGAGTGTAAAAAAAGGTAACCCCCTTTATCTCTACAAAGAAGGTCTATTTATAGGATATTTGGGAATGGGATATTCTTTTGAATATTCCCTATCCAAAAGCTGAAAAACAATACTAAATAGTACATAGGGCAGCTGTCAGCCTTATCTTTGGGACAGCTTCCCCTATTCTAGGCCTTTCTTACTTATTTAAAGGCCCTTTTATCCTTAAAATCCTGATTTCATAAACTACATTACCTAATATACCCACTTGGAGTCCCTGAATTTACCATTGGGTAATCAAGGTTAAACTCACTTGGGTTATTACTTGAACTTTGGTTAGTTAACCCTAGTTAGCTTACTACTTCACTAGGATCATTAGGTATTAACTCTGGTTTAACTTGTTAAATAATTTAGGCCAATTAGCTTAACTCCTTAACCTAAGTTAACTAATTCAATTTGGTTAATTCAACTCGATTACCTAAAATCAAAAACTTGACTAACTATTAAGTCTAGGTTAACTAATTTGTTTTAGTTAATTAAACCTGAACTAAATATCTTAGATAGCTTTTAGGATTTAGGTAACTACTTAAGAGAATATTAGACTAGGTTAACCTATTAAACAAGTGATTATAGGAAATCATTGCTAACTCAATTAGTATTGATAAATCTAGGTTAAACCATGACCAACATTGGTTTAGAACTAAGTATTAGCCTAATTAATCGATCAAATGGATCACTAAGCAATTAATCAATACAAATACTCATGACTAAGGAAACGAATAGTAGATTCTACAGGCTGACATGCTCATTAAAATGGTATATTGACAAATAAATTAATCAATACAAGGAAGTAGATTGAAGACATAATGCATATAGTGATGAATCCAGCTGACAAATAGACATGATCATCAAGAAACATTATTGCTAATTATTGGGCAGCATTAAACAAAAACAGAATTGTGGCAACTAATTCCTGAATAACGAGAGAACAAAGAAAGAAAAATATGAACCTAATTAGAATGATTCATAGCTTTAAGAACAGACAGAGACAAAGTAATAATACAAAAACAACAAACAAAAATCAAAAGAATCAATGATTTAAACACGATTTTGTTGAAACGGATCATAGAAAATATTAGAGAGGAGAGGAGACACCCGTTTAAGGGACTTGGCCGGAAAAATGAAGGTTGCCGTCCTTGGCCGAATTTCGGCAGGGTTTGAAAACGGATCAAACCCTCATGAATCAATTTCTCTAGTCAAGAGAAATTGACTCATGAAGGTCTGAGCCGTTAGTTGTCTTCAAATCGGCCGGCATAGGAAAATTAGGGTTTCAGACCCTTAGATCTGAAATTTGATGATTTTGGATGGTTTTTTGGGGAAATTGATACTGGGAGGTGATTGAGGGTGAGGAGAGGGTTATAGGGTGAAGGTTTGGGGCTATTTGGTGGAGGTCCGCCACCAGTAGATGATTTCCGGTGGCGGAAGGCGGTGGAAACATAGGGCGGCTAGGGTTTCTTGAGACAGAGGAGAGAGAGACAGAGGGATGGGGGCGGCTAGGGTTTTGAGGGGGTTAGGATTTGGGTGCAATGAGGGGGGGGTGAGTGTATGGACATCTTTATAGTTTAAGGTTGGGAGTTCCCAGCCGTTGGATCTTGGAAGATCAACGGCTGGGATTAATTCATTCATCCAAATAGGCCGGCTGGGTTATGGGGTTTGGGCTGCGTCGTTTGAGTGTATAGAGATAGGGATTGGGCCAGGGTGTTTCTTGGCCCAGGTCCGATTTTAGCTCTCTTAATTAATTAAACTAATTAATCTACTTAAGTTCAAATCTAATTTAATCCAAAAATGTAGTAATTAATTTTAGACCTTATTTTTTATCTATTTACAGATTAATCAAGAATAAAACGACCAATTTTATATTCCTAATAAAATTTATGATTTATTGAATAAAAATGATTAATTTTTAGTAATTAGTTATTAAAATTACATTACGTTAAATAACCATCATTCGTCTATTATTTGGTTAATTATAACTTTATAATTCCTTGATAATAGTGATGCAATTTTTAATAATTTTAAAAGTTGAATTATGGATATGCAAAAAATTCAAATCTTTCACAATTAATCACAGAAAATAAAAATAAAAATTCATAAAATCAATTGATTTATTGAGATTTTTATAGGACGATATGGCGAGTAAAAATCACATACTCACAGCTGCCCCTCTTTGCTCGGAAACACGAAGAGTTTTCGGGCAAAGACAAAGTGAGCAAAAATAAACGACTTTTACTTATTCATATGTTCCATTGTGAAGCGTTTTTGAAAATTCTGACCGAACCCTGCTTCAAAGGATTCCTACATATCCTTTGCTATAAAGGAATTAGGTCAGTATAGTTCTGGAAGTTTTGGTAGCTGGTACTACCGAGTAAATGTGGTTTCACTGCGGTTTCTTCTTTTACTGCTTCTGATCTCCTTATTACACCCAAGTACAAAACGAAGGACTAACTAAAACCTATTAGCTGCTAAATTACAAGATTTCTATCTAGGACTTGGTCTTGAGTCGTGATCTTTTGCTGACTCTGACCTAGATCCTGATGCTTGTTAATCACAGGTGATGGTTTTGTCTTATCGTTCCTCGGATCGAAGCAGGATATACTGGACGGATGACTTCAACCTCTTCCCCAATAGTCCACATCTTCCCTGTTTGTGCACTTTTGGATTCAATCTTCTCTTTCCTCTTTTTGTTTTGTTATTTTGGATCGAAACTTCTTCTTTTGGTCGTCTCAAGTTCCAATGTCATAGAAATGTAATCTGCACAAAATCAAAACAAACGAATGAAATTTTCTGCCCCAGTTTTCACTAGGAAAATTTCGTGAGTTATTGTCATAAAATCTATGCTACTTTATTATTGAAATCAATAAAAATTCGGGAATGGTGTACCCGTAGTTATTGCAGACTAGGGAGTGGATACCCTATATCTCAAAGCAAGATAAACTAGGGGTTGGGGGCACTATGATGTAAAATAAAATCAACTAAGTATTTTGTAGCCTATGTTGGGAAAGGAATCAATCAGGGAGTTTATACCCTTGATTGGAAAAGAAAGCATCAACCAGGGAGTGTATACCCTGTATACCCTTGATTGACATCGACTACGGGAGTGTATACCCTGCGTCAGAAAAGGAATCAACCAGGAAGTGTATACCCTTGATTGGAAAAGAAAGCATCAACCAAGGAGTATATACCTTTGATTGTTAAAGAAAACATCTACCAGGGAGTGTATACCCTTGATTGAAAAGGGAATCATCAACCAGGGAGTGTATACCATTGATTGGAATCGATTACGGGAGTGCATACTGATGCATGCTAGAATTCATGGTTTAACACGTTACGTGCCTTACATTTTATGTGCGTTAATGATAAAAATACACTTTTGATGTGCATGATAGAGTCTATTTCATGTGTAGGTGAATTGGAGATGGAAGCGGAGCTAAATGGATGCAAATACGTCAAAAATACACTCAAGAGTCGAAAAGGAGCAACCAGGGCTATAGTGCGGCATTTTGGCCTTAAAGCCAGGCCTAGCTTGGCTATAGTGGGGCGTTAGACCCATAAAGCCAGGCCTAGCCTGGCTATAGTGGGGCGTTAGACCCATAAAGCAAGGCCTAGCCTGGCTATAGTGGGGCCTTAGGCCCATAAAGCCAGGCCTGGCCTGGCTATAATGGGGCGTTTGGGGCTTAACGCCCGGGTCCCGGGTCCGGTCAATTCTGAGTTTTGAAGGTTTTAAGTGTTTCCCGGTTTGAATAGAAGTCTCCTACATGTTTAGGGTTTATCCCAAATAGATAAATAGACCCATAAACACAACTTGAAGGGAGGAAGCCATTAAAGTGAAGAAAAACCTGTGGATTACTACTCAGTGAAGCAAACATTGATTTTTATAGCTTTTATTTATTATTTTGTAGTTCAATTATGAAAGTTATTTTAGAATTGATTCTTGTGAATATGAGTAGCTAATTTTCTTAATCTAGGGTTTTGGTGGAACCCTTTGGGGGATAAACTTATTGTGATATTAATATAGTTTTGATTGGTTGATTAATCTCTATTTGTTCAATTACGTTCTTGTTGTAGTTGATTGAAGGGCCCTCAATTAGCTGTTCCTATTTATTATGTATCTACTTGAGAGAGAGTGCATATTTAGGTAGTTGTTTTAACAACATCACTCCCGGACTATAGACAAAAATCATAATTGAGGGTTTAGAAGTTGGATTAGAAATAACGATACTTCGGGTGCAATCTAAAGTGAACTGTGATGCAATCTAGCTAGCGTAACTTGAGAGAGTGCGCTAGTAAATTACCATAATTACTTGAGAGAGTTGTATGGTAGATAGAGTGTTCATGATTGATAGAGACAACTAATGAAACTATAAGAAGTATCCGAGAAGGAAGTTCATCAACGGGGGAAACCATAGCCTTAGACTTTTATCATAGTTGTTTACAACACATTGTTAGTAATTGTTAGTTATTACTATTGTCAGTAGAATTAGTAAATCATCACCAATTTATATTAAAAAGTCTTGAGAGAATTGATTGAGTAAAAGATGTGTATTCTAAAGCCTTGATTGATACGTAAATTACCTGTGGGATTGACTCTGGGCATAATACCCCGGATTATATTTGCAATGCCCGCTTAGTCTTTTATAAGACATAGTTGAGCGTGATCAAATTTTGGCGCCATTGCCGGGGAATTAATGGTATTATCAATTGAGTTGGAAGAAATACAAAATTCTGAAATATAGTCAATTTTCTTTACATTTTTGTTTTTACATTGAAAGTTTAACGTTTGCTAACGTTTTGCGGGTGCATGCCTAGAAACTCATCGAGAACTGGTGAAGTAGTTGAAGCCTTATCAGACCCCGAGAAATTTTTCAAGGCCCTAAACCAGACCAACCGGAAAAGCAAACATCAACCACGAATTGAACAAATTGAAACCGACATGGAATATCCACACAACCGGAACAATAATGGGGATGATGTGGTAGACCCAATCACTCAAATAGGGGCAAAGGATCCCTTATATGACTGGGCACAACCCACATCTGAGAATTTGTCCACTGCGATACTGGTCCCTCAGATACAGGCCGAGTCCTTCCAGATAACAAATAATATGTTGCACTTATTGCAGAACAAAGGGCTATTCTCAGGGTCATACATCGAAGACCCCCAACAGCATTTGAAAAAATTCCTGTCAATTTGCAAAACACAGAGGCAGCCAAACGTCACTCAGGAGGTAATAAAACTATTGTTGTTTCCATTCTCAGTGACTGGCGCTGTCCAGACTTGGCTAAACTCACTCCCCATCAATTCCATTACCATATGGGAGGAGTTAGTCAAATAGTTCGTGAACAACTTTCATCCACCCAACAAGACTGCTCAACAAATTGATGAAATCTTGAGCTTCAGACAGAAACCAGTTGAAACACTACAAGAGACATGGGAACGATTTAAGGGGATACTGGTTATCTGTCCACATCATGGTATTCCAGAGCAAATGTTGGGGCAGCATTTTTATATGGGTTTGGCTGATACTATTAAAGAAAATATTGTTGCTTCGGCTGGTGGAGCATTCTTGAGCAAAACATGGAGAGAAAGTCAAATCTTACTTGATAAAATGGCACAGAATTCAGGATGGACAACAAGGAATGCACCCATTACTCCTATAGTTCACTTAGTGCCATTCGATCCATCTAATACTATTGCAGAGAACGTGGCCACCTTGATAACACAGATGAGTATACTTACTAAGAAGGTGGAGGAATCAGGAAAAAATAGCAAGTACACATCGTAGACACAACCAATGGGGGCTTATGCACATCTTGCAATAATCAACCACTTGGTAATCACTGGAATGCAGAATGTCATCACCCTCCTTTAATCAGAAAATATGAATTATGTGTCGAATTATGGAAGCCAAAGACAAGGGGGGCAAAACTGGGTTCAGCACGTTCAACCATATAGACCACCCCACCAAAGCAGAACAGTGGAAATATGGGTATTAGGGGACTACAAAGTAATGAATGAAAGCTGTAAGGTTATAACGAGGTAATGCATCACCGTATCAGAGGCCACAAGGTTATAACCATCAGAATCAACAACAAGCATACTACACTCCTCAGCATCAACAGGGGGGAAAGCAAGAAGATGGGTTTTCCAAGTTAGAAGCTATGATGCAGCAGTTTATTGAGTCAAATGCCAAAATCAGTGAGAGAGTAGATGTACATGATGCATCTATTAAAAATATTGAAGTATAGTTGTTCCAGATATCTATGGTAGTGAACAATCGTCCTCCTGGAACTTTACTTGCAGATACTCAGGTAAATCCTATGGACTACGGCCCAAGGCAGCTGATGGCAGTGACTCTCCGCAGTGGCAGAGACTTAAACTTGGAACTGGAGAGAGCTCGTGAAAGAAGAAAGGCCGAGACACTGGTACCCATGCTGATTGAACTTGACGATTCAACAAACTTGACCAAGGTAACAGTGCAACCTACTGAAGGAGAACCCAGTGCATAGAGTGAGACTGAAAAAGAGGTGGAGATAGCCCAGAAGTTGGTAGTTGAGGTGGTGGCTGAGAAAGAAAAGTCCCAAATCACTGGGAAAAAGAGACCGCCAGCTCCATTCCCTCAGAGGCTAGCAAAATACCAAAAGGATGAATAGTACAAAAAGTTCTTCGACATGCTAAAGCAAATACAGTTAAATATCCCATTGATTGATGCATTGAAGGAAATGCCTGGTTACGCTAAAATGATGAAGGACTTGGTGTCCAAAAAAGTTGACTTCCAAGATCTGGCTACTGTCACCCTTACTCAGACTTGTAGTGTGGTGGTGACGCGCCCTATTGCTGAAAAGTTGTCTGACCCATGGAGTTTTACAATTCCTTGTACCATTGACAACTTAGCTTTCACCAAAGCTCTATGTGACTTAGGGGCCAGCATTAACCTGATGCCGCTGGCCATATATAAAAGACTGGGGATTGGTAGAGCCAGGCCCACCTCCATGCTGCTACAACTTGCTGATAGGACGGTGAAGAGACCGTCGGGTATTCTGGATGATGTATTAGTGCAAGTGGGGAAGTTTGTATTTCCTGCTGATTTTGTGATATTAGACTGAAAAGTGGATGAGGAAATTCCCATAATCTTGGGAAGGCCATTTTTGGCCACAGGTAGAGCTCTTATCGATTGTGAGACTACTGAACTTAAGATGAGGCTCAATGATGAAGAAATCATTTTCAATGTGCAGAAGTCTATGAGGCGACCTAGTGAGTTCGCCAACTGCTCTCTTATTGATGCTGTGAATGTAATCTTAGAAAAAGATGATGCATCCCTGACTGTTGGGGAACTTTTGGATCAATGTTTGATGAATTTAGATGATATGAACGGTGAAGAACTGGAAGATTGGGTGTTAGCACTTGAGGAAAAAGGGGTATGGGCAAAAGCTCTCGAGTTTGAGTCACTATACGTAGAGGAAAGAGAGAACCCGTCAGCCAGGCCATCTATTGAAGAATCACCCAGGTTGGAACTGAAATCGGAGCATGCTAATGTGGTAGAAAAGATACTAGTTTTAACCAAGGACATCGATGATACATACTTTGTTGAATCTAGTGTCGTTAGTGTTGAAGATGTTGGTACACACTCCAACCATTGTTTCACATTGTGTTTGGATGATGATATGCAAAAAGAGTTATCCGAACCACCTGAGGAGTTGAGGGATAAAGAACAAGATGCCTACATTCTGGAATTCTTCTTGCCAGAAAGCAGGGAGTACACATTTCGTCGAAAGGCCAAGAAGCGCAGATTACTACATTGTTTTATTGGGCCAGGCAGATTTGT
>ML327719.1:0-17754 GCA_005239505.1 Nicotiana paniculata
AAGTACATAAAATGCGAGGTAAATAATGCTTAAAATCACGAATTCTAGCCACACATCAATCACTTCAAAAAAATCATGAAGAAAACATTTAACAAATTAGCATGCGCATACGGGATAAGGACAACCGGCCTGAGCCATCATAATAATCATCTATGTGCACTACCGAGGGTCGAACGGCCCGAACCATAATATTTCTTTTAATCTCGTCATGGCGTACGGCCCGCTCCCATGAGAGTGGGGAAAATAACACTTCGCTCGCGGAATGTAAATTGCGAATCGTTCACATGCAGTCATGCACAATCAATAGTCCACCCCGAATACGTCGGGAAAATAAGTAACCAATTAAATGACAGATTTCTTTTTTAAAAAACACAAAATAGTATGTAAATCCCTCTTTTTGAAATTCACTTGCCAAGTTTTTATAATGTTTAAAAATACAACCTTATCCGGAGATACAATTGCCCGCGAAAGAAATCAATTCTCTTTTTAGATGGTTTAGAAAAATAAACTCTACTCTTCCATAGTCATTCATTTACAATTTTCGATTATACTAGAATTCTAATATTATAGACAAGATTACAGGTATACCATGTAAGACATGCTCGTGGGTCCTAGGCTACCCGGACATGGCATAATAGTAGCTACGCACGGACTCCCGTCACCTCGTGCGTACGTAGCCCCCGCAGATAGTAACACCTACTCAATTATTTCACCTAGGGGGAAAATTACCCCTCACAAAGTTAGAAAGGAGACTTACCTCGCTCCGAAATTCCAGTACCGGCTTCCAAGCCCCTCCGATGACCCAACCGGACGCACAACGCTCCGAAACTACCACATAACGGCAAAGCAATGAAAATTCATCCTAATACTCACTACAAATTCAAATTATATACTTTCCCAACCCCGCTCGGAGAAATGACCAAAATTCCCTCGGGCCCACGTGCACGGAAATTTGAAATCTCGAGGATACATTCTACCCATAGCTCTACTAGTTCAATCATACCATTTACTCTACATTCCATACTCAAATTCGTGGCTAAATTCCAAATTTACATTTTTCTAGGTTTCTCCAAAAATTTCCCAAATTCCTACCAATTTCCATGCCTAATCCATGCATATAATCTTGTATTTATCTAACAAACGGAAGGAATTTACTTACCTTGATGCCTGAAGAAAATCCCCCTTGAAATGCTCTCCAAAATCGTCCATGACAAATGAAAAATGGGTGAGAAATGACAAGAACCCATCTTTAAAACATTATGCCAGGCCTCTCTTCGCACCTGCGGTCCAATAGCCGCTCCTGCGGCTCCGCACCTGCGAAAATTCCATCGCAGGTGCGGCTCTGACTCAACCCAGCATTTCTCGCTTCTGCTGTTCATTCTTCACATCTACGCTTCCGCAGGTGTGACCCATCTTCCACACTTGCGGCCTCCTCAGCTCCAGCCCAAAACTCGCACCTACGGTCAAAGCCTCGCAGATGCGGTCACATTAGATGACAACAACCTTTAACCCTCTTAAACTTCAAACATTGATCCGTTAACCACTCGGAATCCACCCGAGGCCCCTGGGACCCCGTCCAATTTTACCAACCTGTTCCAAAAACATAACGGCGGACTTGCTCGAGGCCTCAAATCACATCAAACAACATCAAAACCATGAATCGCACCCAAATCCCAACTTTATGAACTTAGAAATTTTCAACTTCTACATCCGATGCCGAAACCTATCAAATCACACCCGATTGACCTCAAATTTTGCACATAAGTCATATTCAACATTTATGGACCTGCTCCAACTTCCGGAATCGCATTCCGACCTCGATATCAAAACTTCCACTTTCGGTCGGATTTCTCAAAAACCTTCAAATTCATATCTTTAGCCAAATGACTTCAAAATGACCTACGGACATCAAAATTCACTTCTGATCGCACCCCCAACTCCGGAATCACCATACGAAGCTATTCCCAGACTCGGAATCCCAAACGGACATCAACAACACTGAAATGCACTACAAGCCCGAATTCATGAAATCCTTCTAAAATGTTAACTTCCACAATATACGCCGAAACGCTCCCGGGTTATCCAAACCCCGATCCGGATATACACCCAAGTCCGAAATCATCATACGAACCTGCTGGAACCTTCAAATCCTGATTCGGAGGTCGTATACTCAAAATACCAATCTTAGTTGATTTCTCCAACTTAAGGCTTCTGAAATGAGAATTTTCTTTCCAAACCAACTCTAAACTTCCCGAAATTCAATTCCGACCACACCTGCAAGTCATAACACCTGAAATGGAGCTGCTCGCGACTTCAAACCGCTGAACGACGCGCTAGAGCTCAAAGCGACCGATCGAGTCGTTACATTTTCTTTGAACAATCTTTTGTCTAAATTCATTGTATGCAATATGTGATTGTTTTACCCTTTTTTTCTCTTTTGATTTTATGGTTTACCTAAAAATTAGGGTTTGAAATCGTTTAATTATATTTTTACTCTTTCCTTTCTCGTATGGTACTGATATTTTCCTTATTATGTTCAATCTACCATGTTTCCATTTTTCTTTACTTTATTTGTCGTGAAACTGATTGTTAATTGATATTTTTTTTATTTCTGTTACTCGCTTGATTACATGTTGTTATGCCCTGTTATTTTACTGAGCCCTACATTATTTATTCTGTGATTAATTTCTTTCCTTATTCATATGTGTTTGATTTCCTTCTTATTTGGTCACCTAATTGAACACTATTTAAACTTTTTCCCCTCTCCCTTTAAGACAGACTCGAACTCTAATACTCTCACTAAAAACTTAGCTCGTTTACTCTTATTATGTGCTCATTGTTTCTGGTCTTTGCCGGCTGAAAGCTAAGTCCAAGTGATTTTGGACTTAATTGTTGTGGTATATTTACTTGCTTTACTGCTTAACCGGTAAGCCCTAATCCCTTGTAATTTCATTATCCATGCTTTCATAATATGGGTTGCTCTACTGGCATGATTAAATTTCGAGTATGATTATGCCCTTACGCTTCAATGACTTTGTCTAATCCTATAGTTAATACTATTAATTTAAGATTAGTTATTTTTTATAATATGAATCCTCCTACAAAATAGCTTAATGTTTAATTTGTCTCGTGCACTGTTTGCTAATACTATACCTATTATGAACTTTGCATTCTTAGGATACTACCAACATGTAATTAGTTAATTTCTCCTAACTTTAGAGATTTGCTACTTAGTTCATATGTCATGTCAATTTGTTTGCTAACATGTCTGGTATCCCTCTGAATTCATGTGATGATCTGTGTCATGACCCAAAATCCTAACTTAGGTCGTGATGGCGTCCAACAGCGGGGTCAGGCAAGCCGATACTCAATTTACTAAAGGTTCCTTTTTATTAGATTAAACATTTCAACATATACTCAGTTTTAAAACTTAAAACATGATTCGACAAGGATAAACAGTCAGTTTTAAATCAAAAGCAGTCATGAAGAGGCATGAGCCACTATATGTATATATACAAACCCGAAACCCAAAATAACTAACATGTGTGTGTCGGGAACTAGTGTCACAAGTCCTACGGGGATACTGACAGAATATACAAAAGATATAATATACAGTCCCACTGTCTGAAGTAAATAGACGGGAAATAAGCAAAAGAAAACCCCATGGTGCTGCCGGAGATCGCCAGGAGAAAAGCAGCTCACTGTGAAGTCAGGTCCGTCTAATATCAAGTCAAGCTCCGGTCCGACAACCAGATGCACCAGCCTCAGAACCTGTACAATTAAGAACAGAAGTGTAGCATGAGTACATAAATATATGTGTACCTAGTGAGTATCCCGCCTAACCTCGAAGAGGTAGTGACGAGAGGTGGACATGACACTCACTAAGGTCCAATGATATAATTTGTCGAAATATAATACAAACAATAGGCATGTAAAAGAAGTGAATCAACAAATATATGTAAAGTATTGAAATCCAAGAAGAATACTGGGAATGAATAAAACAATTACCACTTCACTTTTCCCCCAATACCTGTCAGATCAATATCCATTAGTAACAAATAAATCATATGCATGCAGGGTAAGGACAACCGGCCGGAGTAATGTGCATTGCTGAGGGTCGAACAGCCCAAACCATAAGTGCACCTCTCCACAAAGTACTCATATTCTATGCACTGCCGAGATTTATCCTAACTTTACAGTTTTGTTACTTAGTTCATATGCCTATCAATTTGTTTGCTAACATGGCTCGTATCCCTTTGAACTCATGCGATGATCTGACTGTTTTGCCTAAGTTTTTTTGTGATTGAACAATGGTTTTCCTAAATGTCAGCATGCTCACTTAGTATAATTAGGCCCTCTTTGAAACTATGTGCTTTACAAACCTTACTTGTTTTGTTGAATACAATTCTGTGTTTTGAACTTTGTTTTTTCTGAATTCAGCATTGTTTTAAACATGTCTCTACCTCCTCTTATATGTTGTTACTGTTTCATAAACTTCCATTCTTAGTCCCTTAGGTTATATCCTCAATCATCCTAGTGTGAGCACTGCTCAGGATCCACATGAGACTCCTGTGAACATTACCAAGGGTCCCTAAGGCCCTTGGGAACTTTGACGCATCAATAACTCGGTTCTATATGTGCTATGGGTGAGTCCCTCACCATTGACTATGTTGTACCTATGAAATGAGCCTCAAAGGTGATTGGTTTGAAGGCATGGTTCCCAAGTTTATCTGGCCCTAACGAAGGCTCCCTATAGTGTATCTTATTACTATTAAGTAATTTATTCAGTACTCTAGTTTGTAATAAGTCTGTAAGGAACAGATTCTGGGTATATGGTAAAATCAGGGGTTTTTTTTATTTCCTTTATTAACTGGGTAGAAATCTTGCCTATAGGGTTTCAGCTATGCTATTAATTCTTGCTCAAAACAAGCTTTACGTTGTGCTTAGAAATCCTGCCTATAGCACTTTCGTTGGTAATGTTGATTCTGAATTCTATATCTACATATTAGAGATCCTGCCTATAGGGTTTATGTTATAATTTCATTATAAATCCTGCCCATATGATCTATCAATTTGTCCAACAAATATGCATTAGCAATCATGCATGTAGGATTCCAGTGTTTGATTTAATTATTTTCTGGAAATATGTAAAATTTCTGCCCGCGTTACTGCTTACTAGATAGCATGCCTTTAGGATTAAATTAATTCAATAATAGATACCATGCATATAGGACTAAAACCAGTTTCAAACCTAGAAACCATGCCTATAGAACTTAAGTCAGTACAGTAATTAGAAAGCATGCATATAGGATTAAAAAGGAAAATAAAACATATCTCTATAAGTTAAAGTTAGTGCTACACCTAGAAATCATGTTTATTGGTCTATAACCATCAAACTCTTAGAAGTCATGCCTATAGGATTCTACTAATTGGTTATGAATTCAATCGCCATTGTAAATAATCACTTAGGCAATATACCTATAGGACTTAATAATAATTCTGGATTTATAATCATGACGTATTACTACCTTAAGTGCCCAGATTATACTGAATAAAATCAGTATGCAAACAACATGTCTTAACACTCGCCTTAATAAAACTGCACTCTGTTTTCTAACATAGATATCCTGCCTATAGGATTTTAAGTTTAACAAAGTTTGCTGAATCAACTGCGTGCATTTGTTGTTTTATGTGTGGAGATCAATATGAGCCCATATTTGCCTTTTATTTGAATGTCCTAATCGTTGCTTGTCGCCTAGACTTTTACATTTTTGAGCAACATAGGTTGGATCTAGAACTATCAAAAATAGAGGTCCTAATACCTCCAAGGCCATAGGTAAGGTACAAGTTGTGCACGCATAGGAAGCGAAATAGAATCAACTAGAACGCTTAAGTAACAACTTAAAGATAGTAATCGGGTCGTAGGAGATTATAGTCTGTGCATTAAATACTATGAGTGGCACCCCGACTTGAGGGAGCTACAAAGTATTGCACGGGGTGATCCTATAGACTAAAACACTTAGGACCCCCCCCCCTTCTCGTTCTAAAATAAATCGAGTATTTTATTTGTCCAAATTGCTTTCTTTTATTTAGACTAATTCGCTTAATGTAAGTTCGGCCGGACCCACCATTTTGGACCTCGAGGGGTGCCTAACACCTTCCCCTCAAGGTAATTTGAGCCCTTACCCGATCTCTGGTGATGTAAACTGGTAATATGAGTTATCTACTCTAGGTTCTCTAACGCACCTTAATCCTTTAGGTGGCGACTCTCTCAATTCCAATTTCTTACCCTCTCAAAAGGAGTTGTCCCAAAAATGTCGAAACCCAATTTCGCGAGAAAAAAGGGGCGCGACAGACCCTGTATGAATTACTGAACAAGAAGAAATTGAGGCTGACTTAACTGAGAATGTTTGGTTGCAAATGTTTTGTTCTCAATAATGGTAAGGAAGCGCTGGGAAATTTTGATGCTAAAAGTGATCAAGGGATCTTTCTTGGATATTCTTCACAAAGCAAAGCATACAAGGTCTACAACAAAAGAAATCAATATGTTGAAGAATGCGTACATGTAATCTTTGATGAATCACACCACTTAAGTGGTAAAGATTCATATGATAAGAATGATCAAGACAGAGAGTAGTCAAAGGTTCCTGGAGAAGTAATTGATATGGAAAATGGGAAGGCATATCTGATGAGTCAAGTAAAGGAATCCAATGAAGAAGATGCAGCAGAACCTCCAGTTGATTCAAAGGAACTTGGTTCCTCCATTACAACAACTGAAGCAGAAAACAGAGTTGCTGATGTCGTGCAAGGAACTCCAAATGCTGAGCGGATAAGTGGAACTTACTCTTCGATGGATGCTAACGATAGATTCCACTTAGAGGAAGTTAGTTTTTCTCACAATGAGATTCAAGTGTCCAGCTGGAAGCACAAAATCTCACATCCTCTCCAAAATGTGATCACTTATCTTGATTCAAGGATTCAAACCACATCAAATACAAGAAGCATGTTTGCCTTCTCAGCCTTCCTGTCTCAAATTAAGCCTAAAAATATCAAGGAAGCATTGAAAGATGATGACTGGATTATTGTTATGCAAGATGAACTCCATCAATTTGTGAGGTGGGTGTTCAAAAACAAGCTTGGCGAGTTTGGAAATACAACTAGAAACAAGGCCAGGTTGGTGATTCAAGTTTATAACTAAGAAGAAGGTTTTGACTATGATGAGACTTTTGCTCCAGTTGCACGAATGGAAGCCATTAGAATTCTCATTGCTTTTGCATCTCATATGGGATTCAAATTGTTTCAAGTAGATGTCAAGAGTGCATTTTTAATGGATATTTAAAGGAAGAAATCTTTGCCAAACAACCACTTGGTTTTGGAAATTCTGAACATGTATTCAAACTTGACAAGGCACTATATGGTTTAAATCAGACCCTCGTGCATGGTATGAAGGTTGTCCAGGTTCCTTCTGAAAAATGGCTTTACAAGAGGAAAAATTGACAACACTATTTTTTCGAAGAAAAGAGAGAGGAACCTACTAATTGTGCAAGTCTATGTTCACGATATCATCTTTGATGCAACAAATGATTCCCTATGTGAGGAGTTTGCGAAGCTTATGGGAAGTGAGTTTGAGATGAGCATGGTGGGGGAATTGGACTTCTTCATATGTCAGGAAGTTAAGCAAACCTCTAAGGGAATGATGATAGGTTAGCAGAAATACATTAAAGAGCTTCCAAAGAGGTTTGAGATGGAAAGCTCAAGGATTGTTGATACTCTTATTGCCACACACTCGTCTGGACATGGACGAACTTGGTTCCCATGTGAATGAAACCGTGTATCAGGGTATCATTGGTTCACTCTTGTATCTCACAGCCAGCAAGCCTAACATAATTTCAGTGTGAAATTATGTGCTAGATTCCAATCAAGTCCAAGAGAATCTCATATGAAATGTGCTAAGAGAATTCAGAGGTATCTCAAAGAAATACATGACATGGTCCTTTACTATCCCTTAGGAAACAATTTTGACTTAATTGGGTATGTTGATGCTGATTATGCTTGTTATTTGTTGGATAGAAATAGAAAATATGGGATGACACATTTTCTGGGATCATGCTTGAACTAATGAGGTACAAAGAAACAAAACTCTGTGATGTTTTCTATTGCAGAAGCTGAATATGTGGCAATTGCTTCTTGTTGTGCTCAACTACTGTTGATCAATCAATAACTGAAAGATTTTGGTGTATTTTCTGATTGGGTTCCATTACCGCGTGACAACACAAGTGCTCCGAACATGTCAAATAACCCGGTTCAGCATAAGAGGACAAAACGCATTGATGCGCGACATCATTTTCTCAGTGACAGTGTTGAAAATGGTCTCATTTGCATGAAGTTTTACAATACATAGGACCATGTAGTTGATATCTTCACCAAAGAATTGAGCAGAGAGCACTTTGAAAGGAATCGACTGGAGTTGGGACTAATAAAATTAAATTGAGTACTAATCACTCAATGATTGGCTACGAAGGAATGAAAAGGTAAACTGCTAAAAAATATTTTCTGGTAATTTCTAACTCAATTCTATATCGTTACAAGTAAACACACATCGAAATTACATAGCAAACAATCAACTAATAATATTGCATTTGATAGAAGGATTAGGCTCGTATTTACAAAAATCAGTTAGGGAACATGGTTCCCTTGACTCGGATTAATAGTTCCTCTTACACTCATACGCATTTTAAACTACTATAAAATTTCCACGTCATTAAAATGTTTTCGCCTTTTCTCTCACCCTTTTAAGCCAGAGCTCCACACCTGTTACAAACCGACTCGTCTACCCAGTTGGCTGCACCCAATTGTAACCGGTCCCTCGTCCCCTTTAAATAACCCCCAAAAGACATCTTTCTCATAATTGTCTACATCAAAGCCATCAAACTCTTTTCCTCTCTCATAAAACCCTCTATCTCGTGTCTTTACTCTAAAAAATCACCATGTCTTCCCAGAATCCAGAGTCCCCAAAAAGGGCTAACAATGTCACTCCCACTACGTCTTCGTCTCACGAAGCACTGTAGCATGATCCTGAGTCTCAACTTTCACCTAGTGAAAACCCCAACTCAGAACAACAACCACCCATTGTCTCCTCTCCAACCACATCGATTTCTGGTTCTCACGTAGCCGAAAAAATCAAACACTCAAAAGGTTTGTTTCTCCACCTCTCTCTCATCTTCGCCGGAAAAAAAAATAGTAGAGGAAAAAATAATAGACGGAGAATAGGGACCAAATGTTTTGAGTCAGCAAGTTAGAGAGGTATCTGTAGCCCAAGAGGATGTTGCTTGTTGTGGTGAAGCATCTGAAGTACCATATCACTCCTCCTGCTCCAATTTGTTGCTTCTCTATCAGGTTCTTGCATCTACTGGTTCTTCACTGTTTAGTGTAAGTGATAAGAAGCTATAGATAATATGTTTCTTATTGTTACCGAATGAGGGTTGGTTGAGGAGTATGTGTGTGGTGATGTGACTGCTAAGTCTCGGGGGAAGGAGAAGGGAATGAAGGTGGAAGTGAGGAACTGGTGCCTCATGGTGACTTGGTGCCAATTAGTATTATATGGGAAACAACTGAGGGACATGCTCCTTGTGACCAAGACGAGCACTCTTCTACAACTTGGGATGAAACCCCATGCTCTACAAAAGAGCCCCTGGACAGTACTGGCTCTACTCCTTCTCCTCAGGTTGATGCAGTGTTATTAGATATTGTAATTACTGACACGACACCTTTGTCTGAAGAAGAGAATGATAATAGTGAGGAGGACTATGATTATGTGTTTGTGGCACAATTTATTCCTGCTATAAGTGGTAGTCCAGTCCCAAAGAGCATGTTCTTAAAAGACCCACTACTAGGCAGCAAAAGAAAGAAGCTCGTGAGAGTACTTTGAAGAGAAACAAGGAGAAAAAGGAAAGAAGAAGGTTGGTGAAAGGGGGAAAGTTAGTGAATGAGGAGGACGTGACTCCGAAAAATGTTGTGCATATTGAATTTGAAAAGGTGAGTGAGGAACCTACTTCCCTGGTTCGTAAATCCTCTAAGAAGTATATGCTTGCAAAGCTCAAAAGAGGATCATCTGTGAAAAGTATGGAGATTGATAGGGAGAATAGTGTTAAAGAAAAGGAGTCTTGTGAGAATAGTAAGTCTGGAATAAGGAGAAAAGTGCGAAGAAGTCTCAGAAGCGGAAGGCAAGTAACAAAGTGTAGCTTGGTTCCTCCAAGAAATCCAAAGTAGAAATGTCTGGAGTTGATAGAAGAGAAAACCTGAAGAAGCAAATGGTGTTGTGAGACAGAGCGTTTGACGTTAACATTCTTGAAATGCCAGGCATGAGACAGTTGTTTGCAATCTGCAAGTTTCATAAGTGGACTCATATGTTTACCTTTTAGAGTCCCAAAGTTTACGAATATGAGGTTCATAGTTTTTACGCAAATATTTGCACGACAATAACTGCATGAAGGTTAACGGAGTGGATTTTGTGATGGATTAAGTTGTACTGGGAAGTATATTGGGTGTTCCCACTAAGGGGCTCTCATATGTTGAAGAGATTTGTTCCCCTAACTGTAGGAAGGTCATTCTAAAAGCTCAGGCTGTCCAGATAGGGTAACGGGTGCACAAGAATGCCCTACTTCAAGAATATCAGCTTATGTTTGAGATAGTGAACAAGGTCCTGCTCCAATGCGAAGAGAGACTTTCCATTACTCCAAAAGCGGACATGTTTCTCATGGAAGCACTGGATGCATACACTACCATCAACCTGTCTGGTATCATGATTGAATATATGAAAAAGGTGTCAGACTTCAAGGACGAGAACCATTATTTGCCTTATGGGTTCTTTCTCACTAGAGTGTTCGAACATTTCAAATTCCCTTTGAGAAGAGCAGCGTTGGGAACTCAAAGCAAACACTCTCAATGACAACCTTGGAGAAGTACAAGTGTATAGATAAGAAGGCTAATGTTAGCAGCAATTCTACTATTTCTCAGCTAATCGATGTTATGACTGCTGCTGGCGAGGAAATAAAGAGGCTGAAGGCTAGGAATGTAATTCTTGAGGGACAACTTAGTCAAGCCAAGGAGGAACCTGGTTCTAGCAGTGCACATGGTGCATAGGTTGCCCGCTTGACTACATAAGATGCAGACCTAAGGAAATAGTTTGAGGACCTGAAAGAGCAGTTGATAAACAAGTTGTGGTCTGCAAATGCTCGAGTGGATATTCTTCTCAAAGACTTTACCTCTTCATATTTCCCTCCCTCTTCCAGTGCCCCTTAAAGAGTTCCCTTGTTAGTGTCCCATTTAACTATGTTTGTCATAGACCTAGTGTCCTTTTTTGTCTTGTTGTTTTTATGATTGTGATACTTTAAGCTTGTTTTTTGTGTGCGTGTTCTGTAGTAATGATACTACTGCCTCTGTTTTTCTTCTCAAAATTAGTCAATGAACACCTCAGTCGTTTGTTATGTATGTTATACTCGTGTGCTCTATTTTTTGCTATGTTGTGTGCCACAAGTGGCGTGAGTTAACTTTGATGGAATTCTTTTTTGCGTTCTTTTTATGATGCCAAAACGGGGAAGAAAATTAAAGGTGGGATAAAAGGATAAACAGGTTCTGAAGGGAAATAAAACTAATCGGCAAGGTGAATTGTATGGAGATCTCGTTCTTAGGGGGAACTTCAATTCTAAGTTTGTCATCGTCAAAAATGGAGAAATTGGTAAGTTATGTGCATTTGTATTTTGATGATTTAGAAAACTTCATATGATAAATGCTAACCAATTTGCCTTTGTTCTTGGGAGAGTGATTAGCGACAACATAATCCTTAGCCAAGAGTTGGTCAAAAAGTATGGAAGGAAAGGTATATCTCTTAGATGTATGGTAAAACTGGACATGCAGAAGGCATACGATTCACTATAATGGCCATTTATTGAGCAGGTGTTGACATATATGAACTTCCCAGTCAAGTTTATACAATGGATTGTGGAGTGCCTAAAGTCTGTTTCCTATTCTATTGGTATTAATGGGTGGTCTACTAAACCATTTGCAGTTAATAGAGGATTGCGGCAGGGGGATCCTATATCCCCGTTTTCGTTTGTACTTGCTATGGAGTATTTATCCAAGATGCTAAAAAGGCTAACCGATCAACCAGGCCTTAATTACCACCTTAGATGCTCTAAATTACAGTTGGTCCAACTGGGGTTTGCATATGATTTATTGTTGATTTGTAGGGGCGACGTTATTTTTGTCCAACTGCTCTGTGATTCCTCTCAAGAGTTCTCTAGAGCTTCGGTCCTGGAAGAAAATAAGGAAAAAACTCTATCTACTTCGGAGGGGTAAGTATGGACATACAGATAACTATAGTGAATATGCTCAAATTCTCTAAAGGTGAAATGCCAGTAAGATATTTGGGAGTACCTCTGAGTACTAAAAGATTATCAGTCATCCATTGTCAACCTCCACTTGAAACGATGTTGGGAAGGTTTACAAGTTGGACTACTAAGTTTTAATCTTATTTCGGAAGGGTCCAATTGATAAAAAGTTACTATTTTCCATCCAGATTTTTGTATTGCCTACCAAAGTGATCAAACTAATAGAAGCAACTTGTAAGTAGTTCCTATGGATTGGGGGGTGTAGATAACAATGAAAGCCTTACTTGCTTGGGATAAAATATGCTATCCAAAAGTAGTCGGTGGCTTAAATATGTTGGATGTTACTATAAGGAATGAAGCATCTATAAGTAAACTGTTGTGGAATCTATGTTGCAAAAAAGGCAAAACGTGGGTGAGATGGGTGAATAGTTATTATATCAAAAGGAATCAGATTTGGCAATCCATACCTAAGCAGGCGTCGTGAGTGGTACATAAGATAATAAAACTGAAAACTTATATTCAGCAAGTTGGACAAAGAGAGTGACATAAGGAACATGACATCCTTCTCAATTAAGAAGATGTATGAGTTGATGAGGTGTGATTGACCAAAAGTGCAATGGAAGAAGCTAGTATGTAATAACTTCGTATCTCTTAAATGGATATTCATCCTGAGATTGGTAGCTCATGGTAGATCGGCAACAATGATAGATTGACAACAAGAGATAGGTAAGAATTAGGAAATAATTGGTAATCCGGAATGCCCAATATGTGTTGCTCGATCAGAAACTATTGCACATCTATGATTTAAATATGACATCTCTGTATATATATGGAACCGGTTACTGAAATGGATGAACATTACCAGGATAGCAATGACATGGCCAGAGGAGCTCAGCTGGCAAGAACTTATCCCAAAAGCAGTAATTCAAAAGCAAAAATTTATAGAATGATAGTAGCAGCTTGTGTATACCACATCTAGATTGAGAGAAATAAAAAAAAATTCAGGCCAAGCAATCATATTCTAAGGGGCGTCATCAGAAAAATCACCAAAGAACTTATTTACAGAGGATCATTGAGGAACATGTTTGCTGCAGAACTTGAAAGGCTCAATTTTTATCCTTGATAGTATAAAATTAGTAATATGGAGTATTAGTAGGTCAGATGTATAAGGTGCCAAACTGCTCGCTGGGAGTTTTCATATGTAATTTTTTCCCCTTCTTGTACTGATTTGCTATTGGTAATAAAAGTTTTTATTTACAAAAAAGAATTTCATATGACAACCAAACGAGGAGCCTGTTATAGAGCCTCAAAGTGCTTAGAACAACAATCATATATGTAACACAAATTCTAATAATATCAGCCAAAGAAATGACAGAGAAAACATATGGATATCAATTTCTCTGGTCATAGTAAAAATCAACTCCTTACAGTTGTTAAAATCACTGCACTGTTGCACTGCACACGCAACAGTGCAACAATCACTTTTTGGAGCACGCGATATATCAGATACTTGCTTACATCATCCCAACGAACTTACTTATATATTACCAATATTAGGCAAGGAAAACACACACTTGCAAACTCTAAATCATTAAGTCTCTCTCAAGTGTGATGTCACATTCGTTGACTCCAAGGCTTGAAGAACAAGAGTAGCAACAGAACAAAGGACAAGATCCCAATACCGAGTTTATCGTGTGTCCTTAATATTATTGTATCTATGTTATTGTTATTCACTTGTAATTCCTACTCAGATTAGTTAGAAATATCTTAAAGAATATCTTTGTAAATCATAAACCATGTGTTTGTGTTTAGCTAGAGTTACTAACAGTGGTGAGTAATAGAGTTATTACAAAGAGGTTTGCAATAGAGTTATTGCAAGTATGCGATGGATTAAGAGTTTAATTCCTATGCTACAATACGTTGTAATCTAAAGTTGCTTGGTTAGTGAAGTTGAAATCCTACGAGTGTAGGTCGTTGTTTTTAATCCAGTGAGTTGGGAGTTTTCCACGTAATATACTGTTGTGTTATTTTACTGGTATGTGTGCACATTATATGAGAACTAATACAGAACCAGATTCTCTATAAAGTTTGGTAGACTCTTAATTTACATTATAATCTCTCTCTTAGGGATGGTGTAATACTGGGGATGGCGATTTATGAGATTATGCAACTTGTACAATCAACTTTTCACCCAATATGTATGGGAATTGGCCGCTTCAATTAGATCTTTTATCCTGGTCGACAGAGGAATTATGAAAAGTCTAGTATTTTCTCAAGCTTTGCATCAACGAGACTTTTATTTTAGAGGGAAAAAAAATATGGATCCACCATATGAATATCAAGTAACAACAACATGGCACTTTGAATTTGATATTATTTTGGCCCTTTTTTAAAAATAGTTGAATTTATATCGAGATATGGGGAGTGTAAAAGCTTATCATCACCTGTTATTTTAACCAGTAAGAACAATAACAATATGCCCATATAATCGTATAAGTAGGAATTGAGAAGGGTGATACCTTGTGAAGGTAAAGAGATTATTTTCAATAGACCATCGACACAAGAATAGTTTATCGTGATAAAGTGATCAATCAAAATAATAATGTGTATAAATTAGTTATTATTTAATTATATAATATATATTGTATTAATTGAATTGATATAAATATCAAATAAATATTTTTGTAGTTGAAAGAGTGTGGAGAATCAAGGCAGGTCTTATATGGGTTGGTATGCTGTATGTATGCAGGCAAATACATACAATAGAGAAAGCCGCAAAATCCAAAGAGCCGAAGCTGCCACTGCGAAATGAGTCCTCTCAATTCCTACGTTATAGGACCCGTGCACACCTAATACTACTTGATAGTAGTTGATCCCATAAAAAAGTGCGTGGCTTCACGCGCTGTCAACAACCAATAAAGGTAAAATAACAACTATCCATCTATTTTGTTTAGATGTACGATTTTACCAGAAAATTAATTATTATGTAATCCATTAATAGATCAAATATTACAATGAGGAGAAATAGGAGAAAAAATTGTGAGATAATTTGGCCGATACATATATTATAGGTAAGCATTTATCGGATAATTTGAGGTGTACACAACCTTTACCCCTACCCTGTGAAAAATAAAAAGATTATTTCCGATAGACTATCGGCTCGAAAAAAGCATTTTCAAAACCGATTTGAAAATACACGAGAAAAATGTTATGATGAAAATACTGTAGAAAGAAAAAAGAGCACTGCCAGCAAACCTAGTAAAAATAACCCAAATAAAAAAACAACAGCAATAAATATGATGAATAAGATAATAATATGGTAATAATAATGATATTAGCTAGCCGAAGGCGGGGGCAAATAAGGTGCTCTAAACTACTCCTACAACAAAGTTCTCCCACAAAAAGAGAATTCGTTCGACTACCTACTAATCTTCTGCCTTATTCTCCGACATCCATATCTTCTTATCTATGGACATGTCCTTAGTGAACTAAATATGTGCCATTTTTATACCAATTCAATACATGATAATTGATATGTCCTCACAAATATGATTTTTACGAAACCACAACTAATTAATAAATATCTTCATATTAATTTATCTTTTAACCACGAAAAACTAATATTATTTGATTTAAACATTCGATGCGAATAAGTTTTTTATGATATTATATCTCTCTAATTTACATTTGTTCTCGTCTTTTTTTTTTCTTTCCCCTCTTCGCTCAATCACGTACCAATTCATCGAGTAATGCTTAGACCAGTGCCTAACGTATCGTTATTGCATGTATAATGCATCATTATTTAGATGAAATTGATCTATAATGTATTACCACATGTTAACACCTACTTATGAAGAATAGTGTGACAAATAATACACTAATTTGTTTTTTCAAAAAAGAAAAGTTATTTCTCTATTATATAGAAGAGAGAAAAGGAGGTCAACCAAGGGCATAATGGTCATTTCAAATATATTAGTACATTGTTTGCTTGTATACTGGGCTCAAAAGTTTGGTTGTGGGTTGAATAAACAAAATTAATGTGGTCATAAGCTATTAAATTCTGTAGGTGGACTCCACTTTCCATTCAACCTTCACTATCTTCATTAAATGCATTGATTGATGGTTATTATTATTTTTTCAATGTGTGCTTTTAACTAGAAATATTATTTTTTGGGTAGTTTTATATTCAAATGTTCACCTGATTAAAAATATTATGGTAACATACATTTATCTATGACAATCATATTATCTCCTTAAGAAACATTAATTCATTTATTTTATTTATTGTTCAGTAAAGGATATCTTATTATCGTAGAACTCAGCAAAATAACATACGGACACAAGGCATTTGGAGGAGGTTTACATATAACACAAGCATTTGGAAGAGGTTCAACTACACGATTGTATGCTTGTATTTTATCATATAAATAGCAACTTGGGATCAAACTGTTACATTTTTTTGAGAAGAAACCATAGAAGCGGAAGAGAGAACGGTGTTATCAAGAGAATTTGGTTTGAGCAGTTTCAAATTATTTGACAGTTATTTTTCAAGAACCAAAAGATTGCTCGTCTATTAATTGAATATAATTGTTTCAAAATGAGGAAAAAACCTAACAAATGCAAAAAAATGAGAAAAAAGATAAATAGCAATTATTGTCTAATAGAGGTGCCGCATTCTTTTTCCCACTTTTATAGATACTAATTTTTTGGAATGTGCATTGCACATTTGTCCCTTATCGTAGCATAAAATTTCTATTTGCTTACAAAGTTTTGAGTTATAAAATTAAAATAGGATAACAATGACGTGGAAGAGTTTAACTATTAATCAATAATCTCTCTTTTATAAAGTGGGTGAAATTTGTATTCCACTTTATATGTTTTCCTCTTTAAGATTGTTATTCCTCTTTCTTCATTTCACGAAATTCAAATTTAAAAATATATATCTTCAAAAAATCTGGAAATGGAGCACAATAGAAGAAATAAATACAAAAAGTATAGAATGATCTGATCGAAGGTTACTATTTGATCTTTTATAGCATCATACATACATGGCGCGATGGTCCTAGAGTAAAAATATTATATAACATCAATTACGAAAGAAAAAATATATATTTATAATAACTTATATTCAAAATGACTTGACAATTGAAGAGCAGCTTTGTTATGATACAATACAAGAATAATGCATACAAACACAAAATTATGATTTGGGTTTTTTCTTTGTTACAGGATATGGGGTGGAAAAGAAGAATTGCACTTAGGTATTGTCAAAATTTTGTTACTGTCTTTTGTTCAAGATAAATGCATAAAGATATTTTTCACTCGTGGTCTTAGATTTTGACATAATATATATATATATATTATG
>ML327719.1:17775-50507 GCA_005239505.1 Nicotiana paniculata
ATATATATATATATATATATACGAGTGTGTGAGAAGCGGATGCAAGGTATTAGTATAAGGTTTAACTGAACCCAATACTATTAGCGTGGAGCATAAATTTATGTGTAAAAAATTATTAATATTGCAATATATAGCAATATGTATCCATAACTTTAAAAATACAATGAGCTCAATGCTAAAAACCTTACAGATTGAACCCATAAAATTTAAATCATAGATCCGCCTCTATGTGTGTATATATTTCATACATATGTGACTTGAAAAGAATGTTAAAAGGAAGAGCTATGCGGAAAATATCGAAGTATAGTCTTTTTTCTTTTTAGAAAAGTGATGAAGCCTAATTCGCAACTTTCATTAATGATCTTTAATTTTGAAATCATTAGGTTTATGGTGTATATAAGTTGAAGTAGCTATTATTTTGTTCAAATAATACTCAATTGAGATTCTGATATCTATAAAATATATTTTTCTATTGCAAAAGAAAAGTTTTGGTTCCTGTTCTTATTTGTTATTATTAGATTCTTTTTAAAAAATTAAGCTATTTTTGAATGTTCCTGTGAAGTGTGAATACTTGGTAAAGTTATGTTCCCTAACTTGTATTATTATCTCTAATTTGATGTTGCAATTACTTAATTACATGTATTTCTCATAACACATGCTTTAAATGGGAATACCGCAATAGAACTACACGACATAACAATATTAAAACCCATGTTGCATGGGTAAGAGCAGGAGGTATTCCTATCATATTTTATTGCTAATCAAAAGTAAGTATTTTATTTGTATAAATTTCACCTTCTCAATATACAATTAATAATAATTTAAATATTTTTATTTGTATACCTTAGTAGATTTAAGATTTTAAGTAACTTTTATTTTAATTTTATTTTTTATTTTTATAATTAGACCTTGAACTTTCTTAGTTAGATAACACTTTAAATGAGCTTAATTGGTATTATATAATTAATTAACTATACATTTACATGAAAATTATTTTCCTAATGAAAATGTTTTGAGCATTTACGGTAAAAACCTTTTTAAACAAAATAAAGGAACATAGTGCTTCAGTAAGTATTTCATTTGTTTCCTATGTTTTTCTCCCTTTTTTTTTATTTCTCTTCCAATTAGGGATGTGTATGGATCAGATCGGATTTAGCATATTTCGGATCGGATTTCCGGATTTCGGATTCTATAAAATGCAATCTGAATCCGAATCGAATTAATATTAGATCGGATCAGACTTTAAAGATCGGACTGGATCAGATTATCGGATTTCGGGTCGGATTATTATGCCTCAAAGTTGCAAACTCATATGTATATTTTCTTTGTAAAATAGGCAATACAATAAGAAAAATTCATGTTTATACAATTATGAGAGTATTATGGTGCCAATATAGCTAAATCATCAATTGTAAAGGTAATTACTTGAAAGACATGTAAAGGAAGTACGAATTATCCGAATTAAAGTTTAGTATTTATACATGCCCAAATAATTTCGGATTTCGTATCGTATCGTATCAAAATTATACCAATCCAATCCGAAATCTGAAATTTTAATAAACACAATTGAAAATCCGATCCCATCTAAAATCCAAAATCCAAAATTAAACTAATCGGTTCGGGTTTTGAATATCCGATCCAAATGAACACCCCTACTTCCCATGTTTAAATACAAAGGTTTCTTTTCATTTCCTCTCATACTTCCCAAACAAAAACACTAGTAAATAAAAATGCTTAAATATTGGTTGAAGTAGGAGGTAAGATATAAAAATTACTTCTGCTTAGTAGTGATAAAGTTATCATTTTCCTTAGTCAAAATTATTTTTTCTTACATAATACATTTTAATATTTTAAGGTTAAAAAGTTTTTGTAGGATTCTTTTTTACCTACTAAAAAAACATCCTTATTTCATTACAATCAAAGTTATGGTGAGATGATAAATATTTCTTTTATATTATTAATAAAAAATCTCCAATTTGAGTAATATAATTATTTCCTATAAAGTATGGTGTGAAAAAAAAAACATCCTTATTCCATTGACCAAACAAAGGAGCATACCACCTTATTATTTCATTACATTTGTTTCCTATTCTTTTGCCCCCTTTCAGATTTTCTTCCCTTGTTTCCATACAAAGGTCCCTTTTCATTTTCTTTCCTACTTTCCAAATTAAAAAAATAATAAATTAGTTAAAAAATAAATAAATTAGTTAAACCACTCTGCCCCAACCCAATTTCTCTCTCTTTCCCTACCCCTCTAAACCCTAATGATTTAAACGCGCACACACACACATTCACACACACAACCAATTCGCACACACTCCAATTTTTCGCTGTTTCTGTCCGCAACCTCTTCCTCCTCCTCATTTCTTCTTCATTCTCTTCAGTTTCTATAAAACCCTAGAAGAAGAAGGGAATTTGGAATTTCAATTTCCCTTCTTCTTTTCTAATTTCGGTTTTTTGTGTGTGAAGTTATGGATCTTCAGAACCTTGCTATTGTTCTTCGTGGTGCTCTTAGTCCTAATCCCGATGAACGTAAAGCTGCCGAAGACAGTCTTAATCAGGTTTAATTTTGTTCATTAAAGCATTATTCTTCAATTTGAAGTTTATCGAGAATAAACTGAATTTAATCGGATTTGTTTTGTTATGCTTTTTTTTAGTTCGTTAAAGCATAAGTGTTGAATTTTGAGTTGCTTGAGAGTAAATTGAATTTGATCGGATTTGCTTTGTTATGATTAAATTATGAGTAATACAAAAGTAAAGCTGCTGAAGATAGACTAAATCAGGTTTAATTCTGTTTATTAAAGCAATTTTGTTGGATTTGAAGTTGCTCGAGAGTAAACAGAAATCAATCGGATTTGTTATGTTATGATTAAATTATGAGTAATACAAACATTAAGCTGATTTTATTGTTTATGGAAGTATTATTGCTGAATTTTAAGTTGCTGATTTTGTTGTTTATGAAAGTAATATTGTCAGAAATTTTAAGTTGCTAGAGAGTAAACTGAGTTTAATCGGATTTGTTATGTTGTTTAATTTGCAAAACAGACTGATATAAATTTCTCATATAATTACTATTTTTGGTACTTTGGACCTGAATTATGGATTTCTTTTATATATATATATATTTATATATATATATATATATACACACACTAGTTTGGGGAGTTTGGTAATTGTAGGATTGAGCTTTGATTGATTTGACTTAGGTGTTATTATTAACTTTTTTGTTTATAGAAAAAGCATTAGTGTTAAATTTTAAGTTATTTTACCTATTTGTGATTGTTGAATTTTATTTTAGTCTGTTTGGATCACAAGCTCACAGGTTGACTTTATAGATATTGAAATCTCAGCAAAACAAATATGTGGACATTGGATACTTTTGATTTTATTTATTCCTGAGTGCACCTATGTTTGCAGTTTCAGTATACTCCCCAGCATCTTGTGAGATTGCTGCAAATCATAGTAGATGGGTCTTGCGACATGGCAGTCCGGCAGGTGGCTAGCATTCATTTTAAGAACTTCGTTGCAAAGAATTGGTCCCCTCATGATCCTGGTAATGGCTGTATTATACCCCCCCCCCCAATCTAAAAAAGGAAAAAGAAAGATTTTTTATATTTGGAATTAAATGTCAAAAATTATACTTCACAACGTTTTCATTAGTGATCGGTAAATTTGGTAGTTACTGAGAAAATTGGTGTTGATGTAGCTGAGCAATCAAAAATCCTGCCAAGTGATAAGGAATTGGTGAGGCAAAATATTCTCATATTCATTGCACAAGTTCCCTCATTGCTGAGGTATGATGGCTCATCTGTACGCTTTGCACTGTGTTTCTTATTTTATTTGAAAAGACAAAGTGTGATATTCCCCTTCTTTTATTATTTAATTTTGGACTTTCATAAGTGGACAAGTTTGTTATTGTGAACAGAGTACAGTTGGGGGAATGCCTTAAGACAATGATACATGCGGATTACCCGGAGCAGTGGCCAACACTTCTTCCATGGGTAAAGCATAATCTGCAGGATCAGCAAGTTTATGGTGCTTTGTTTGTTCTGAGAATTCTCTCCAGGAAATATGAGTAAGTTGTTGCTTTATATGGGTGCTCGTGTTCAACAATCTCATTTTGTTCCTTTGGTCGCTGTTGAAGTATGTTTCTGCATATTGTGCTTTACAGTTCCTCTGCTGGTTCATGACGAGTGAATTTTGCGCTACAGGATGTATTTTTTCATATATTTGAACCCTTTACTTTGTACTTCAGGTCTTAACGGAGTAATGTCTATTAGCAACACCAAAAAGATATATAATGTATATGGGTATTTATGCATGTTATTTACTAAGGTTATAAACATCCATAAAAGAGTTACTGTTTCTCTTGTAACACGTCATAATAGTATTTACCTCTGCTCTCTTGTAAAAATGAGTTGTTATGAGGCTGCAGGTAGTTGACTTTATAAATTATGCTTGTAAATTTTGGGTATATTGAGTATGACGATGGTCGATGTTGTTCAATCCCTTAAAAACTCAGATGAGATCAAAATACTGTGTGAGAGCTTATCCAGCATCTTTTTTTTTTTTAATCTTTTGATTTGGGTGGTGGGTGTCATGGTATTTGACTCATAGCACTACCTTTTTGAACTGAAAAAGGTTTTTAAACAACTTATCTTGTTCAAAAAGGTTTTTTAATGCAGTGTAAGCAACTTATCTTTGCGGGTACTTGTTTGTAAACCCCAAGTTATACACATGTATATATAATAGTGTCAAAGAGTTATTAGCAATTGGTTTAATACTGGCAAAGTGCAGGGTTGGCAATTCTTCCATCTGTTTTTTTGAAAAAAAGAAGCTGTAGAGTGGTTCTCTCGCATTGTCGTGAAGTTGTTTATCAGATTTATCTGTGAATCTTCCTTCTTCGCCCATGATCACCTGGATGATGGAATTCTGGCATATCTTCTTCTGTACTCATGTCTTGTTTCTATTTACCAGATTCAAATCTGACGAGGAGAGGACACCTGTTTATCACATTGTTGAGGAAACTTTTCCACAGCTTCTCAACATATTCAACAGGCTTGCTCAGATAGCAAATCCTTCCATTGAAGTAGCAGACTTGATCAAGCTCATTTGCAAAATATTCTGGTCATCCATATACGTATGTTTTGTATCGATGTTTTTTCACTAAAGCTGTTCACATTAGTTCTGTGTCACGCAGTGCTGATTTTGTCATCTTGTTTAGATACTGTAAAACACATCAAATTTTAGTTTTCCTCTACCTTTGTAGAGGGGTGGATCCTCTTTCTTTTATGATAAGGTTTTTAAGGCAAAGCTTGCATCATCCATTTATTTTGGAATATTTTGGTTCTCTTATAAAGCTGTATGTCCTGATATGGGTTGGTGTTTCTAGCTATTTGGCAAAACCTTTTTAAGAAGCATTTGGTCCGCGTGGGAGTTTCTGTTAGTTTGCCTTTTCATCTTTTGTTAGTCTTTTGAAATATTCTTTATTTGACTAATATTTCATAGAACTGACCTGGATAATATAAGCTCTCCCTTCTCATTCAATTTCATTGCTGATAAAAAGCTGAATTGGTTTGTGCAACTCCTTACCTTTCCTATATCAAACTCTTTTCCAGTTGGAGATTCCGAAGCAGTTGTTTGATCCAAATATGTTCAATGCCTGGATGGTCCTTTTCTTGAATATGTTGGAGAGGCCTGTCCCTCTGGAAGGCCAACCAGCTGATCCAGAGCTAAGGAAATCATGGGGATGGTGGAAGGTGAAAAAGTGGACAGTCCATATACTGAATCGACTGTACACCCGGTAAATTGATACCCTTTTGCTTATGTGGTTCCGGTCCATTATGATTTGCTTCTAATATTGATCTCACTTTTTTTCTTTTGTTCCTCATTTCTTACACCTTTTTGGTTTCTCCAGGTTTGGAGATTTAAAACTTCAAAACCCAGACAACAAAGCTTTTGCTCAAATGTTTCAGAAGGGTTATGCGGGGAAAATTCTGGAGTGCCACCTTAATTTGTTGAATGTTATACGTGCTGGTGGTTACTTGCCCGATAGGGTGATCAACCTCATTTTGCAATACCTGAGCAATAGGTTTGTGCAACTACTTAGTTTACGGACTCGATGAATTATGTCACATATGCCTATCTGTAAGTAGTTCCTTGATTATCTCCTTTGGGAAATTTGCTTATAGTTAGTAAGCAAAGCATACAGTGGCCTTGGGTTTTAGTAACTTGATAAGACTTGTTGGATTTTGTTTAATTTCGATTGAAACTTTGATTTCTTTATAATGCTATATTTTATAGCGGATTAATGACGGATGCTCAAAATCAAGTTACTGCATAAAGGTGCTGGCTCATTTGTAATTGAGAAAAAACTTCTCTTTGAGCTCTTCTAGTTGTGAGCATAAAGTGAGAGCTTGGTTAGTGAGAATGCAGTATGAAATGGATCAAAGCATTATAAAAGGGCTTCTGTGCCCTCATTTTCTATCGAGGAAATACCATATATGAGGTAGCAGGCCTTAGCAAAAGTACTGGAGATTAATTGCTTAGAAGTGAGTTCTTGTCGAGACATTAACAAATTTTAGACATTTCGTCGTCTTTCTATAACTGACTGGATGCTTATCACTGATTCTCATTTGGTTCAAGGAAAGTAGACACCTCAGTTTTGAGTGGGGCTGAATATCATACAGCCTCAGAAAAACATAAATCTTGATTTTCTTGTAAAGAAAATGACTGGATATTAGGGTCTTACTTTTTAGATAGCGATCATCTTTTCTAGAGGTCTTCTATCTGCTCTGCTTCTGCTACTTTGCTTTATTTATCTGTCGCCAGATGCCAAACCTTTCATTTTTTCCTAGTTTGATTTCTACTTCTACTGCTTATTAATGATTGACTGTAGTACACACTTAGTTAATGCACTACATTATTTTTACATTTTTCTGGCTTCTGAATCACTCTACTTTGTACTGTGCAGTATCTCAAAGAGTAACATGTACAGCTTGTTGCAACCCAGACTTGATATTGTTCTTTTCGAGATCATCTTTCCACTTATGTGCTTCAGTGATAATGATCAAAAGCTCTGGGAGGAGGATCCACATGAATATGTTAGGAAGGGTTATGGTAACGTCATTCACTATAATATATATTGCTGTCCCTCCACTCAGCTGAGTTCAATAATTTTGGATTGACTTTCCTCACTATAATTCTGTAGATATAATTGAGGATTTATATAGTCCCAGAACTGCTGCAATGGATTTTGTGAGCGAGTTAGTCCGGAAGCGTGGTAAAGAGAACCTTCAAAAATTTATACTATTCATTGTCGAGATTTTTAAGAGGTATCTTTTTATGCTACTTTACATGGTAACAGTCAGGTTAAGCTTTTTTCATGGTATCAAAATTCTTGTGTTTGTGTGTTGCATTTATTTTTTCAGATATGAGGAGGCAGCCCCAGAATACAAGCCATATAGGCAGAAAGACGGTGCTCTCCTTGCAATTGGAGCTTTATGTGATAAGCTGAAACAAACTGAACCTTACAAATCAGAGCTTGAGCGTATGCTTGTTCAACATGTATTCCCAGAATTTAGCAGTCCTGTGGGCCATCTTCGAGCCAAGGTTTGTTGGACTGTGTTCTGGACCTTTGTTAATGTGCAGTTTATATGCTCTTCTACCGACTTAGTTTTATTCTGTCTAATGATTTCCTTTAGATTTTCTCTTTGACGATTAATGAGGCAAATGCTGAAATATGTACATCTTTTATTCACCTTTCCCCTCATTTAGCAGAAGAATTTTAATTTGATATTGTGTAAATTCATTCTGCAATATATGGATGTACTAGCTGCAATTATCAGCACACTGTACCTTTCATTTGGAAGTGTTATTTCTAAAACTTCCTTGTTCATCAGTCTCTTGTAAATTAATCAATTTTGTCTAAGTATCCCGGGTGCTCTTTGTTTTGGTATTGTTGACGCCATATGTTCTCAGTAATCGTTACCAATTTCTGGAGGAAGATTGCTACTTTACTCATTCCTCATATTTGAAACTGTACAAATGGAGGTTTTCTTCGTTTTTTCGTAGTTCCTTGCTAAGTCTTCACGGTCTCCAAGCAATGTGTCTATTCCCTACTTTATTTTTTATAGCAATAGTTGCATTGAACAATGTTTTCCTATAACGGGGGAGCATATAGAGAAATTTGTAGATTCTTTTTTTGTTTGTTTTTTCTGTTTAACATAGCTTTTGATCTTCCAAGATACCGCCTCATCATTTTAAATGTTTTATCCTTCTACCATAACAGGCAGCATGGGTTGCCGGACAGTATGCCCATGTTAACTTTTCAGATCCAAATAACTTCCGCAAGGCATTACACAGTGTTGTGGCTGGAATGCGTGATCCTGACCTCCCTGTTCGTGTTGATTCTGTTTTTGCTTTACGTTCGTTTGTTGAAGCCTGCAGAGGTAAACATATACTTGACATTTTGTTCTGTATCAAATTCATAGGGGTTAATCCTGCTTACACTTTGTTGTAGGTTCTCTTTTTTTGGTATATACGGGGTCCCCTCAATTGTTAATTAAATTGTTTACCTTATAAAAAAAATCCTACTTACACTTATCATCTGTTTGTCCATGCAGATTTAGATGAAATCCGGCCCATTATTCCCCAGCTACTTGATGGTACTTGCAAGACCCTTTGCATTTTGTGTCGTTTATGAGCATCAATTGATGGAATTATTTTGTTTAACAACGGTTTTCATATGAATTGCATTCAGAATTTTTCAAACTTATGAATGAAGTCGAGAATGAAGATCTTGTGTTTACACTTGAGACTATCGTTGACAAGTTTGGTGAGGAGATGGCTCCTTATGCTCTTGGCTTGTGCCAGAATTTGGTGAGGATATATGTTGTTAGAGTGCTTTTTGCATGAAAAGAATATCTGGATCACAGAAATCTAATGAGGGTTGCGTTTCAGGCTGCTGCATTTTGGAAATGCATTAACACGTCGGAAGCAGATGAAGAAGGTGATGATCCTGGAGCTCTGGCGGCAGTTGGCTGTTTACGGGCCATAAGCACAATTCTTGAGTCAGTGAGCCGGCTTCCGCACCTATTCATTCACATTGAGCCGACTCTCCTCCCAATAATGCGTAGGATGTTGACTACTGATGGACAAGGTTCTTTATTCTTCTGTTATCTTGTTTCTTACCTTTTTACTTAGTAGCACAAGCATTTAGTTGAAATTATCTTTTTTAAAAAACTTCTGTGATATCAGATTAGGTGACAGTTCTTACATGGTATAAACTATAATGGAAGGAAGAAAATGTAATGTAAAATATAGGAGAGGAAAACAAACGAGAAATTTAAGGAGTGCATTTCTTTCCTTTGTTTGAGGAAGGCAAAGAGGTGATGAAGATATGACATGCCTTCTCTCTCTCGTTCTCAATTAGATGATAGGCCAAGATCTCTTCTATAAAACAAAGAAGAAAAAATAATGAGGTTTCCTTTCATGTAGTTTGCCTTGAACAAAATGTTGAAGTGTTGAGTGTGAAAAAATTGGTTGGATCATTTTAAAGTAATTTGGCATAGTCGGCTTCACTGCGTGATGTTGTGAAAATAACTGCCAGTTCCTTCGTTGAAGGATGCATTATGAATGTGAATTTCATGTGGTTAAGTGCACAACTAAAAGTAAGTTGTATCTTAAAATATAAGCAAGCTTCATTCCTAGTGTATTTATTTAGGACATAGAAACTTATCATTTGTTATTTACCTCTGTGTGTTCATGGAAGTATTAGAAAAATGTGATAACTCTAGTCTTGTGGAGGCTGTGACTTGTCCAAAGTCAACCTGGTTTATATCTTTGCAAGAATAAGTTTGTTATTTGTGTATTTCTTGGAAAAAAATGTGGTTCTCTTTTCACCATTTGAATCTCCCTGCAGAGGTCTTTGAAGAGGTATTGGAGATAGTTTCATATATGACATTCTTTTCGCCAACAATATCCATGGAAATGTGGAGTCTTTGGCCATTGATGATGGAGGCGCTAGCAGACTGGGCTATTGACTTCTTCCCAAGTACGTCCAAACACTTTGATGTTACTGTTCCCTAAATGTGGATAGGTTGTAAATTTTTAAATGTTGTCTCTGATGCCATCCTGTGTGATAAACACATTTGCTGTGTGAAACGAGGGTTTTAGAGCTTCAATTATTATCTAAGCTCTCATATATGCTCAACTAAGTTTCTTGTGTTTAACTAGATTATTCAGAATTAAGAAGGAACAAGTACTCATTGTGACAGGGAGAGGCTTGTGGGTTAGAGTTTCATGAGCAAAAAAGCTCTCTTTGTGCCTTGTTGTATTTTCAATAATCTTTTTCTTTTATATGTTTTTCTATTTTCTTTACTTCCCTCATTTTAATTTTTTCTACTTCCTCTTGTTACTTCCCTCAGTTGGAACTTTCTTCCTTGGATTTTGTTAGCTCCCTGGTTCTAGCATAGGCACTCTTGTACTGGAGCTTACAATGTTTTTTGTCTTTTATGTGGGAGCTAACACACTTTCTGTCTTTTGTGATTTGGCATCTTCCTGATGCCCTTTCAACGAAATTATCTTACTTCATTCAAAAAAATTGTGGTAAAATATGCTGCAAATCAGTTTAGACATTTCATCCTTCGTAAAAATGGCCATTTTGGGGCTGTTTGTATTGCCTATACTAATAGGGTTCTGTGACTAAAGAGATATGATGTATTCTTCTTTTAGTGATGCCAGGTGCTGCATAATGCAGCGCTCTTTTTGCCAGTGGATAGTAATTGCTTTATCATTTATATGCTACTAAAAACTACAGTTCTGCTCTTATCTGATCTGATTCCCCCTTTTTTGTGATTGGCTCAATGTTTTTGCAGATATACTGGTTCCTCTGGACAACTATATATCCAGGAGTACTGCCCACTTCCTGACTTGCAAGGATCCAGACTACCAACAAAGCCTTTGGAATATGATATCAACGGTAAGTCGAATACTGCCACCAAGTTTTAGCTTCTAATCATGTTGCTTTAGATTAGATGTATAATACTACATTTCTGAACAGGTCATGGGAGATAAAAATTTGGAGGATGGTGATATTGAGCCTGCACCTAAGCTCATTCAAGTAGTGTTTCAGCACTGCAAGGGACAGGTGGATCACTGGGTTGAGCCGTATGTCAGAATCACGATCGAACGTCTGCGTCGGGCTGAGAAGCCATATCTGAAGTGCCTGTTGATGCAAGTGGTAATTTTCTTTATGCTGTCAGATTTCTGACTGTACATGTTTCTCTTGTATCCATGTACTAAAATGGTTGGTATCTGTAAATGAATGTCTCCTGGAAGCCTCATATGTCCTTTTCTTTCCTTTTTTTTGTTTGCTTTTCTTTTTTTGGAAGAAATAAGTTTTTATTGGATAGTGTTTGGATGACCAATGCTCTAGAAAATGTGGGGTGTCATTTTCCATAGACGTATGACACTGATGGACATCTTGTTTCCTCCTCCAACACGCACATTCTTCGTTAGTAATGGAATCAAATATTCAGATGAGATTATTCTAAACTAATCGGGGTTGGTCGTATGAAGACACTTAATGGGGCATAATCATGTTTCCCCCCTTTTTCCCCATTCTTTTAGAACTGAACAAAAAACTTGACTGTAGAATAGCTTTGATTTTATACTTGTGGTAAAATGCTGATGTTTTCTATGTGCTTTAAGTTCTGCTACTCAAATTTCTAATAGCTTATTGTTCTTTTCTAGGTTTTGTTTCACGCACTTGTGGGAATATACTGGGTTTGTTGGTGTTGTTGATGTTGTTGTTTCACAGGTTGCTGATGTTCCTATTGTTTGATAATTTTCCTTTTGGCAGATAGCTGATGCTCTTTACTATAATGCATCCCTGACACTGAACATACTTCAAAAGCTTGGCATTGCTACAGAGGTCTTTAATCTCTGGTTCCAGATGTTGGGACAAACAAAAAAGAGTGGAGCGCGGGTCAATTTTAAGAGGTAAATACCTGTTACTTTGTCTCCGATGAAAAGGAGAGACAACACAACTTTGAATGAATTAGCAGCAAAACTAGTGTACTGATGCTCCTTATATTGTTTTGCAGGGAACATGACAAAAAGGTTTGCTGCTTGGGCTTGACATCTTTGCTCCCTCTTCCTGTGGATCAATTGCCAGGGGAGGCCTTAGAGCGTGTTTTCAAAGCAGCTCTAGAGCTGCTTGTTGCCTACAAGGATCAAGTAGCAGGTTAAAACTTCTTTTGCCTTGTCCTTGTTTTTCTCGGACAATGCTACTATATATACCAGCATCTAATATGCTTATATTTGTCTCCAGAAGCCGCTAAGGAGGATGAAGCAGAAGATGATGATGATATGCATGGATTACAAACTGATGAGGACGATGACGAAGATGATGGATCTGACAAAGAAATGGGGGTTGATGCTGAGGAAGGGGATGAAGCTGACAGCGCTAGGCTTCAAAAATTGGCTGCACAGGTGAGTACATTTAAATTGTGCTTGTAATCTACTATTGGGATCTGTCTTGTTGATGCTCCATTTTGTTTGTGTAATCATGTTATGGAGTAGTCATCTGTTACTTGACCCTCTTGTTTTAAACTGAATGAGGAATCAGAATACATTTGTATTTTTGTAATTGAATTTGCTGGTTGAGCTGGATCTTATTCCCATCCTTTACGTGGCAACAGTTGAACCAATGATAAGGTGACATTACCTGGGGTTTTTGTTATAACCAAGAAATTCCCAAGGGCCAGCTAGCGCACCATTCGAAACTAGGTGGATAATGGGCCTGCCCTCTACTTTTCAGTATTTAAGTACCGAGTTTTTGTCTGCAACAGAGTTTGAACTCGTGACGTCCGTCTAATCCTCGCATTACGCACTATGCTCTTACCACTTGACCAAAGCCCTGGGGCAAGAATACACATGGTTTCTTTAGAATGGTTATGATTTATGAAGAACTCTCCTGTTGTATGCATGTATAGTGATATGAGTTGCGTAGTGACAGTTTTTGTCCCTTGGAGCACAGAAAAGGAATCAAAGTACCTTCTGCAAGATTACCTTTGTGCTGGCTTCTTGTGAAAGAACTTATTACATATCCGGCCTGGATAGTGGACACCCTTATTTCAAGATAAAAAGCAATCCATCAGAGTTATCATTTCTTAAAGCTTTGACATCTTTTTGGTGCTTTTGCAGGCAAAAGCTTTCCGATCGCACGACTCCGATGAAGATGACGACTCCGATGATGATTTTAGTGATGATGATGAAGAGTTGCAATCACCCCTGGATGAGGTGGATCCCTTCATTTTCTTTGTGGAAACTATCAAAGGTATGGTGCTGCCTGCTTGTTTACTCCGCTTATTTTGATATCGGGATGTGTTTGCTTTGTATTGGGCAATGGGCTCACCTATTTCTTCCCCTCTATCCTTGGACTGTTGAATCCAGCTATGCAGGCAACTGATCCATTGAGGTTTCAGAGCCTCACCCAGACTCTGGACTTCCATTATCAAGCATTGGCAAATGGCGTTGCTCAGCATGCCGAGCAGAGAAGAGTAGAGATAGAGAAGGAAAAGATGGAGAAGGCATCAGCAACAGCTGCTTCATGATTTTGGTGGGCCAGTTTGCTTATGGCCAAACTCAATTTGCCCCGAGTACTTCAGCTATCCCTTTCATTCAATAATGATTTGAGAAGAAATTAAGTTGCTAAGTCTAAAGGATTTGAAAGGTTTGCTGGTTTCATTAATTTGCGAGTCGTGATGAGTAATCACATGCAAATATGCACAGTGGTTCCAGAGGGGCAGAAGATGAGTTGCGACTGGGTCTGCTTCCCTTTCTTCTGCTGTGTGGTTTTGATGAGTCTCAGTGAAGTGGCCTATTCTATGTCAGAAAATGCCTCTTCGCTGCATGTCCTTGTTTGTTCCGGGTGTCTTGTAGTTCATTTTCATACGGATGAAAAACCTTAGGATTATTCATTGGTAGCCCTTCTATCTGGTCTAGGTGGGCGTGGGGGTTTGGGGAATGGGGGTAAATGCATACAGCATTTGTCATGTATTATATTCATTCGGAATACTGTCTGAATTGGGGTGATTAATGCCCTAAAAGTTTTGTAAGTCATGGTTGTAGTTTATATTATACATCATTGGTTTATTTTTGGGTTGGAAGGTTGCAAGTGGTCACACAATTAGCTTCGCTGCTGATTGTAAAACATTTCATATTCCTTGAGGTGTATTCATTTGGAATATCATAATTCTATTTGTTCCTTTTATGAATGATTCCTTGTATCGTGCTGTTATCACGCTCGCTGACCGACTTTATCCGATTTCTATTTTACTTAATGATCCAAAAGGGAAACAGCGAGAGCATTTGGTTAGCAAGATCTTAACGTTAAGCAAAATTGAACAGTTCTTGGGCAAGGCTGGTTTATCTCTTTTGGTTCAAGCGTATATCTGTTGTTAAGGTTCATAGTGCATGATATCTGAATTTTAAAACATGTTTGTTGTGAATAGATATTACGGAAAAGGGTTAAAAATGCCCCTAAATTATTGGAAAAGAGTTCTAAAAATTAGGCGAAATGACCTCTTGACCCCTTTAACTTGTACCGGATTTTAAAGTTGATATACAAACTTGCATTATTCCCATTTGAACACTCAAACTCACATATTCGGTAACTAATAAATATTTGACCGTTGACCATGCACATGTGGCAGTGACAGAGATGATGTGGACAAGGTGGGTGCAAGTCACGAAAATTACGCGCGTGACTACAATAGTTTTGATTTAAAAAATCTAAAAAAAAAAAAAATTAAAAAGAAAGAAAATAAATCTAAAAATAAATTAGGCCAACACTCCCCCACTCCCCCTCCCCCCCTCCAGAAAAATTTCCTTCGCCCCTTCTGTTCTTTTTCCCCATTGTCGTCCTCCCTCACCTCCCCCTTCTTTTTTTTCTCCTCACTGTGACCTTCCATACTTATTGTCGACTTTTTTCAACATTGATGACTGCGAAAACCTGGAGCGCTGCCGCGGTGAGGATGAAGCGCCATCGGCATGAGCTGACCAAAGTTGAAGCCCAATGAATTGCAGGCAAGGATGGGATCTTTGAACTCGTCTAACTATTCAAAAGCTTGATTGACAATGGAGTCAGATGATTGTTGCGCTACTCCTAGTTTGCTGAGTTAGGGAGATTTCTATATCGCACACTGACAAAGTTTAAAATTTTTTCCTCTCCTCCTCGCCCTCCTAATTTCTATTCTACTGTCATCGTCTTTTGTTTCTCCATTTTAGTTAGCCGGCTCACCATAGTATTGGGCGGCCTCCATTGTTTCAAAACCATGAATTCCTATTGACTTTTTCTGAAATTTTAATTTTATTTTTCTAGTATAATCATGAGCATAGTGATGTTGTGAATTTGATTTAGAATTAAGAGAGAGAAAGAACACCGAAGAAAAGGAAAAAAAAAGAACAAAAATGAGGAAAGGAATGGAGGTGGGTGAATGGAGAAGATGGGAGAGGTGGGTGAACGGAGATGACAAGTCTTTTTTTCTCTTTCTTTCTTCTTTTTTTAATTTGTAATTTAGTGTTTAAGATTAGGACCCATAAAACATGTCAAGTAATTAGTAGTCCGGTATATGACGTGTTGTACATGTAAGCGCGATTGATATACACACACTACTAGATGTATTTATTTGTACTCATTCCATCAAGTTCGAGTGTTCAGTTGGAAATAATGTAAGTTTGTATATCGGCTTTAAAATCCGGTACAAGTTTAAGTGGCCATGAAACCATGTCGCCTAAAAATTACCCTTCGTTCATCTATTGGGCTAAAAATACCCCTCCATCTACCTTTTTGGTTCACTTATGCCCTTTGACCGTTAGGTCAATGGCGAATTAAAAACAACAATTATTTAAACCCACGTGACAACTTCTTATTGGTCAAAATTAAAACATCTAAGCTATTAGAAAGACCCATCACCCATCTTTCGGACTAACCAACCCCAAACATTAACCCAATCCGAATAAAAAGTTCAACTAAATTGGATTATTTTTAGGGGAGAGAGGAAAACAATGGCAAGAAAACCAGTTTTCAGGTGCGGCAAAATTATTTTCATTTGACCAAAACAAAAAACGTGGAAAGCAAATTTCCAGGGCATTTGCATCTATACTCGCCTTTTGTGTCACGTTCTAACTTGTGCCCGCTTTGCAAAAAAAATTACAAGTGTACCGCTTTTTTCGCATAACTTCAGCATACGGGGCTGAAGTAGAAAAGGCAATCACGCAAAACTTCAGCATTCTAGTAGACGGGCCTGGAGTAGCAAGTGTGCTGAACTTAAGCATCGTAGCTGAAGTTTTGTTCTCTATTTGCCGAAGTTTTTGTTTAACTTGTGCACGTCTTAACACAAATCTTTTGTTTGCAAGTGCTGAAGTTTTTGTTTTTGTAACTGGCGAACTTCAGTTCTAGAGCTGAAGTTTTTGTTTTTGTAACTGGCGAACTTCAGCTCTAAAGCTGAAGTTTTTGTTTTGTAACTGGCGAACTTCAGCTCTAGAGCTGAAGTAGCTGAAGTTTTGTTCTCTATTTGCTGAAGTTTTTGTTAAACTTATGCACGTCTTAACGCAAAACTTTTATTTGTAATTGCTGAAATTTTTGTTTTTGTAACTGGCGAAAATTTTTTGTTTTGTAACTGACGAACTTCAACAATTTTTGTTTTTGTAACTAACAGAGCTGAAGTTTTTATTTTGTAACTGACGAACTTCAGCTCTGATAAACATATTTATGGCAATCATCCCATGAACTGAAGTTCCATAGCAGCACCAACAACAGCAGAAGAAAGAAGAAGAAGAAAAAAACGAATGAGGAGAAGGAGGAGGAGAAAAGGGGATGAGGTTAATTAAAAAGTGGGTACAAATTAAAAATTTTAAAAATATGAATATAGGTTAAATGGGGGAGACCAAATAGGGCACTTTGTACAATTTTTACCAAATTTCTAAATGCAATACAAGTTCACTAGAAAAAAACAAGACAAGTTCTTTTTTCCTTTTTAATGACAAACTATTAATTGCACTAAAACCAAAAAATGAAATATGATTAAGATGAATTTCAAGTTCGAGTAAAGAAATTATTAACTTCTTCATATAATTATTGATAAGAGTATGTTGGTAAAATAAGTGATCTATATAGGTTATAAACTTATAATGTTATACCGGGAAAAAGATAATGTTTCTTTTGAAAATTGGATTATTTTTTTAGTTGAACTTTTTATTCGAGTCGGGTTAGTGTTTGGGGTTGGTTAGTCCGAAAACGAGTGGTGGGTATTTTTAATAACTTAGATGTTTTAGTTTCGACCAATAAGAAGATGCCACATGGATTTAAATAATAATTATTTTTTAATTCACCATTGACTTATAAGTGAACCAAAAAGGTAGATAAAAGGAAAATTTTAATCTAATAGATAAATAAAGGATATTTTAAAACCTTTTCTAACAATTTATGGGCATTTTAAACCCTTTTCCGTCGATATTATATTATTTGATCTTTTGGTCTGAGATAGGACTTGTTGGACCATAGAAAGCTATTTACCTTAAACCAGAAATGGGAGGTGAAGAGGGAAATTAATAATTTATTTCAACTTTGCCTTTTTAAAAGTACTTTAATAACCCTACTGACACAAAGTTTTTTGTCGGTTAGATATTTCGAATCTAAAAGAGGATAGCTCAAGATCTGATTCATTTTGTGCAAAACGTAGGCAGATTTGGTTTCCTTCTATCCTTACGAATATCTTGCAAGCAGTAGTAGAAAGTAGAAACTAGTGGAAAGGGGTTTGACCGTGGAATTAATTCTGTTAAGTATTCAAATAATGTAAAAATAGCCTGTTCGGCCAATTAGCTTATTTTGAGAATTATCTTTTTTTTTTAAAAGTGCTTTTGAGCGATAAATAATTTATGTTTAACTAATTAAGTTGAAAAATATTTCTGAGCCGTAATTATTATTTGACCAAACTACTAAAAAGTACTTTTAATTATATTTTCTCAAAAGTGCTTTTAGAAAAAATATTATTAGATAGAAATTATTTTTTTGCTTCCCTAAAAATACTTCTGCTTCGAATCACTTTTTTTTTTCTTCTTTGGCTCCGAAGAAGCTTGACCAAAAAACTATAAGTATTCAAATAACGTAAAAAGTCGATTGAGTGATAAGTAAAATGTCTCAAGAATTTCTTGTACTATCTATGTTCTTGTCCTCATAGTTTGATAGCTAAATTTTTCTTGATGAAGATTGTTGAGATAATACTGTATTTAACTTCATTTGTATATACTCTCTGTGTATGTTTAGTTCGTTTATCAGTTAGTACTCTCTGTGTCTGTGTAGTTGGAGTTGGTTAGTGGTCTTTTATATATATATATATATATAAAATTGGGATATCAGAAATACAATAACTCATTCCCTCATCTTTGAGAATCAAGTCTTCTTCTCTCTTAGCTCATGCGGAGGTTCTAGGATCCATCAATGGAGTCTCTAATCGAGAGGTGAAATTGGTCGTCCAAATGCATAAATTGACATGGTATCAAAGCGTAGGAGCTTCCGATTCAATCATTCCTGACGTCTCTTAGTTCAACGGGTAGAGCAGAGTTCTTCGATCTGCCCTAATTCTCGATCGATCTGTACGGTGTAAGCTTCATTTTATCTTCAACTCTATTTTCCTAAATCCTACTCTTCTCTTTTACTCTCTATCTCTTCGAAATTCAATATGGTTGTTGTCGATCAAACCGATGCAACTGATACTACCACAAATGTCGAAATCGTTGTTAATTCTGCGATGGATTCCAGTGATCCCCTCTACTTACACCCGTCGGACAATCCTGGAGCTATGCTAGTCAGTGTGACCTTCAGTGGAATTGGATATAGATCCTAGCGAAGTGCAATTTTGTGTGGTCATTCTGCTAAAAATAAAGCTGGTTTTATTACTGGGGAATGCAAACATCCTAATCCTCAATCATCAAATTTTGGCAATAGGAACGATGTGACATATGGTAACCTTGTAGATTCTGAATCCATTCTCAAAGGAGACAGCAGACAAGGTGGAATATGCCAGCGATGTTGTTGAATTACGGAAGGAATTACGAGATCGATATGAGCAAAAACCAATGGTGCGATTCTGTATCAAATTCAAAAAGAAATTAATAACCTATCTCGGGGAGTCCTAGATATCACTTGTTACTACACTCAGTTGAAGAAACTCTGGGAGGAATTGAGTAATCTAAGTGCAAAAACACAGTGCAACTGTCAGTGCACCTGCGGTGCTAAGGACAGTATGCACAAGGTTGAGCAGGATATGAGATTAGTTTAGTTCCTCGTGGGACTTAATGAGGTGTACACAACAGTGAGATCTCCAAAGCAGACGGTTTGTTTCTCTTAATGTTAGTGCCTCAAGGAATGCCAACTAGGGTCGTTCAAATTTGAACTGTCATCGTTAACCAAATCGAACTGATATCTTATTGGCTTATTGGTATCGACTTATCGGGATAATGGTTGGTGAATGAATTGAGATTTTATAATTAACGGCTTATCGGTTTGGGGCCGGATTACTCAATTTTCTTATCGAATAAACCGTTAACCCATTAAGAAATTTTTATATTTACATATACATATCTTTAATTATGCCCATTAACTACACGTGGATCTACCTCCTCGAAGACTTCAAAAGGGTTCGTATAAACACACCACCTATATGTACATGCTTGATTGTACATAAGTTTTCAAAGTTTCACCAGTTTTCAGTCTTTCCTTTTTTTGACATGAAACAGTTAGCTATGCAACCAAAAGACAAATGTATAATAAGTGCATTAGTGTAGTACAAACTACAAAGTTTTAACAGATTCTAATATATAGCAACAGATGTTAACAAACCTGATAAATTAAAGTGCAGTACATACTAACGAGGGAGTCGAGTCACTTTATCAGGTTTTGCCGTTTGGTATTCACAATACTAGGGTTGTTCAAATAAATTTCTATTTAGTTTAGCCCATAAACCGTCCGATAATCGTTAATCTGATACCAATCTGCCCCTTATCTTATTGGATCGCTGGCATATAACTATATTTATAATCTCAAAATCGATAAGCTGAACCGTAAGTGTAATTATCTGTTCGATCCGCCTGATAAGCACCCCTAATTCCAACAATGTCAGGAATAACAACTTTAGAACTAATTACACTCCCAATGCCAATTTTCCAAACACCAATAGGTCAAGTCCCTTTTGTGATTACTGTAAACGCCCCGGCCACACTAAGGACAAGTGTTTTAAGCTTCATGAATACCTTCATACCTCAGGCAACAATCAAAACTTCAAGTACAATAAGAACGAAAGAGTTGTGGCCAATGCACACTCCAGTTCACCTAATGAAATGTCTACCAAAGTTGAGGAGTTTGGAAGGACGGAAGTCAGAACCTTAACCTATCCAAGGAACAATAACATTAATTTCTTAATATCATTCAACATTTTCATACCAGCAGTGGAGGAGAGAGTCCACATAGTGCAAATCGTGGGTCTAGGTTTGTAAAACTTGTTGATGAACTATGAATTTTGCAGGTATGATAACCTCCACATCCTCTACTGTTTTGGAAAATTGTCTTGTAGATGTTTCAATACTTGGACTGACATATGGATTTTAGATTTAGAAGCTTCAAATCATATGACTTTTAACAAGTCTTCATTATTTGATGTTATGATCTTACCCTAGCCCTTGTTAGTCACTCTACCAAATGGTTGTAGAGTCAAAGTAACAGAAATTAGTAGTGCGTTCTTTGCTCTCCATATCACTCTACACAAAGTCATGTTTGTCCCTTCCTTAAAATCAATCTAATCTTTATATCTTCCTTAACTGGACAACTTAAATCCTTGTTAGCCTTTACAAATACTTGTTGTTTACTGCAATTTCCTACAGTGAAGAGGCCTGTGGAGATTGAAAAAATTAGGGATGGGTTATACCTCCTATGTCCTTTTGCTTGAAGAATGCTAGTACTGATTATGCATCTGTGTCATCCTTGTCTTCTGTCCTATGTCACGCTTGTGATGTACATAGCTTACAAAAATCTGCATCTAGTACTTGTTATCACAATACTTCACAGAGTCATTCCTTCCCAAATGTAAATAATTCCATCTACAATAATTCCTTCTTATCTCATGAAAGCAATGTCAAGGTATTGTGTCACAATAGATTACACCATTTTCCTTTTGTCAAAATGAGAAACATTACCACTATCCCTGTTATTTTTTCTACTAGATAACCTTTTCTATGTTCCATATGTCCTTTGGCCATACAAACTAGGTTACATTTTCCTCACAAGGTCAATAGCACCAAACATGTAATTTTGACCTCTTGCATGTTGATATATGGACCCTATCATGTCCCCACACATGACAATTACACGTATTTCTTAACCGTGGTGGATGATCATAGCAGGTCCATATGAACTCATTTCTTCCTAGCAAAAGTAATGCCCTACAGATTCTTAAAGCCTTCATCTCCTTTGTTAAGACCCAATTTCACATGAACATTAAGTTAATAAGGTTAGACAATGGTTTGAATTCACCAATACAGAAGCAAATTCTTTATTTTAGATCTAAGGCATTGTCCACCAAAGAACTTGTCCGTACACACCACAATAGAATAGGGTGGTTGAGATGAAGCATAGGTATCTTCTTGAGACAACTAAAGTACTTTTATTTCAATCAAAGTTACTTGTGTAATATTGGGGTGAATGTATCTTAACATCTACTTACCTAATTAACAAATTGCCTTTACCACCTACCTCAAGAACAAATGCCCCTTTGAACTCCTATACAAAAAGAAACCAAATTGTTCTCACTTGAAAAGTTTTAGGTGTCTTTGTTTCCCCACAATACCAAGAAAACACATGGACAAATTTGATCCCAAAATTGTACCTCATGTCTTTGTTGGATATCATTTTGAAACTAAGCGATATAAGGTGTTGAACTTGCAAACTAGAAAGATTCGCATACCAAGAGATGTAACTTTCCATGAGAATATCTTTTCGTTTACGATATCACCAGTTGAAAGTTCTTTTCCTTCAACTCTTCATTCAATACCTTTCATCACTGATTACACACTACTGTACCTCTGCCTACAACAGACAGTTCACCAAGCCCAGGCAACCTGGTGTTATACATGATCAGCCTTTACCTTGATCACTTTGCATATTTTTTTTCCAGAGTCACCAAACTCTAATTCTCATGAAATCCTTCCACAAGATCTATTGATTCTATTCCACAAAATGACTCACTTGTTTTAGAGCCTAGAAGATCTAGTAGAGAACACAAATTACCTGCTCATTTACATGATTTTCTCTACTTCATACCTTAGTTGAAAACAAGTTATACTCATCTGCCTACTGATCCACCAGTCACTTCCACCCCCCTTAGTGCTTTATTCTATTTAAATAGTCATATTTCTGCTATTCTTTAGTCCATGATAGTCAGTTGTTTGTAATGAATGTCTGCAGTTACTGTGAACCATCTTCATATGTGGAAGCTGGCCTTAACCCTGCTTGGCAAGCAGCAATGATACAAGAGTTTGAAGCTCTACAAGCAAACCACACCTGGGATATTGTACCCCTACCAAGTGGCAAGCAGGCTATTGGCTGCAGGTGGGCGTATAAGATAAAACACAAAGATGATGAAACAATAAAGAGGTTCAAAGATAGGTTGGTGGTAAAAGGGTACACTCAACAACATGTCATAGATCACATAGAAACTTCTAGTCATGTGGTAAACGTGACAACAGGAAGAGCCCTTATAGCAACTGCAATGAAGAAGTAGTGGTACATTTTCAAGTTAGACGTGAACAATGCATTCCTCTATGGAGACCTCCGTGAGGAAGTGTACATGCAACTGCCACCAGGACAAGAGATAAACTCTCCAGGTTTAGTGTGTAATTTGAAAAAATTGTTATATGGCCTCAAACAGGCAAGCAGACAGCGGTACTCTAAGTTGACTGAGGCTCATTGCATATGTATACTCTCTAAATGATTACTCACTCTTTTACAAGAAAACAAATCATTCTACAATTTATATAGTTGTATATATAGGTGATGTTATCATCAGTGAGACAAACCTTTCAAAAATTACTTAACTAAAATGTTTCTACATGACCAGTTTAAGATAAAAGACCAAGGAAGGCTGCATTACTTACTTGGTTTGGAAGTTCTATACATAGGTGATGATGTGATAATTTCCCAAAGAAAGTTGCACTAGATTTATTCAAAGAATATGAGTGTCTTTTCTACAACAACCTCTCTACTCCCCTTGATCCAAATGAAAAGTTGAGAGCCAAAGAAGGAGCAGCATTGCCAGATCCTACCTACTAGAGGAAATTAGTGGGAAAATTGAATTTCCTTACTAATACCAAATTGGACATAGCCTTCAGTGTGCATCACCTTAGCCATATCATGCAAGACCCTTGGGATCCACATTTGAAAGCAGTTTTCCACTTGCTTAGGTATCTGAAGAAGGATCTGATAACAAGCTAAATTCACGTAGTTAGTGTAGGTTTACACTCTAACTTAATGATGCTTCACTATCTTAGGGATGTTAAAATAGCTCTAATTGTTGATTTTATCTTTTGCAGGAGAAAAATGCACTTATGAGGACCTAGGATGGTGTTTGGAGAAAAAATTAAAGGAAGAAATCCCTTGGAATATTTGATGTGTGAAGAGAAGGCTGAAAGTCGCTTGGACAGAATATAAGTCCACTAACGCGGTCACTAGTGCGATCGCGCTAGTCCAGTTACCGGGACAGAACAAAAGGGCATTAGCACGGGCAATAGCGCGACCGCGCTATCCAACAAACCCCCCGGCAGAACAAAACCCATTTAGCGCGAGGACTAGCGTGAGCGCGCTAGTCCCAGTCGTGCACGCTATTTTTCAGGGCTACAATTGGAAGTTTAGGGCAATTTCACTTAACCTATATAAGGTTCAATTCGCCCAAAGGAAGATTTTATCAAGGTTTAGAGGCTTGTTCAAGAATAGCATAGACAAGAGGTAAGGAGGGCAATTGGGCATCAATCCTCATCTCCCTTCCTTGTGATTTTACCATTGTTAATGAATTCTTTTGTTATTGTCAATACAATTATGAGTAGCTAACTTCTTTAGTCCAAGGTTTTGGTGGAACCCGTTGAGAATGAACTTATTGTTATATTAATATAGTTTGCTTGATTTTCAATCTCTAATTGTTCAACTACGTTATTGTTGTAGTTGATTGAAGGGCCCTCAATTAGCTGTACCTATTTAGTGTGTATCTGCTAGAGAGAGAGTGCATATTTAGGTAATTGTTGAATAACATCACTCCCAAAGTATATGAGAGATCCATAACCGAGGGTTTAAATGTTGGATTAGAGATAACGATACCTTGGGTGCAATCTAAAGTGAACTGCAATACAAGTTAGCTAGCGTAGCTCGAGAGAGTACGTCTAGTAGATTATAGTAATTACTTGAGAAAGAATTACAGTAGCATGAGTGTTCATGATTGATAGATATAACTAGGCCAAACTATAGGAAATATACAGGAAGACATTCCATCAACGGAAAACCATAACCTTAGATCCTTATCGCATTTGTTTACACCTCAGTATTAGCTATCCTTTAGTTTACTTAATTTCATTCAGTTGTAGTTAGTAAAAACACCGGAAATTGATATTTATAAATTTTGGGAAATTGGTTATTGAGGATCGATTAGTCTAACAACCATAATTGATAGGTTAGTTCCCTGTGGAATTTGACTCTGGGCTAAATATTCAGATTATTGCAACGCCCGCTTAGTCTTTTTATAAGACATAGTTGAGCGTGATCAAATTTTGGCGCCGTTGCTGGGGAACTAAGATATTATCAATTATAGTTGGAAGGTGATAATAGGTGAATTAGACTATATTTTCGCCCCTAATGAACCATACTTTATTACGTTTTTAATGTGAATATTGATAACAAAATGCTCTGATTAGTGTTTTTTGTGCTTTGCAGGATATATTCTATGAGAGGAGATACTTTGGAGCTATTTGGAGTCAATTAAGGGAGTTCGAGGCTAATCGAGAAGAACCCGTGAGGAAAGCACAAGAGAAAGGGCTGAAATTGCTGGAACATGGTCCACCGCGACAGCGGTTGGAGCGTGGTGGAGGAATAACTGAAGCAGAATACCTGTAGCCCACCGCGGTCGCGCCGCGTTTCTGCCGCGACCATGGGCGACAACTGAAAGACCTGGAAAATTGAAGGACTTAAGTGTAAAACACGGGAATAAATTGCCAAACCCTATTTAAACATTGTAAATCCGCCCAAGAGAAGGATATTATTATTTTTAGACTCAAGTAGGAGGCAAGACTCATTGTGAGAAGACAAGAAACCATTAGAGTTTTATATTTTCTTCCTTTAATCTTTATTTTGAGCATTATGAATTCTTTTGGGTTTTTATCGTTCTTGAGCTGAGTAGCTAAATTTTCTAATCTAAGGTTGTTGGTGGAACCCGTTGGGGATGAACTAATTGTGATATTACTATAGTTTTATTTGGTTGTTAAACTCTATTTGTTCAACTACATTCTTGTTGTAGTTGATTGAAGGCCCCTCAATTAGTTGTTCCTATTTATTATGTATCTAATTGAGAGAGAGTGCATATTTAGGTAGTTGTTTGAACAACACCACTCCCGAAGTATAGGCGAGATTCATAACCGAGGGTTTAGAGGTTGGATTAGAGATAACGATACCTCGGGTGCAATCTAAAGTGAACCGTAATGCAATCTACCTAGCGTAACTTGAGAAAGTGCGTCTAGTAAATTATCATAATTACTTGAGAGAGATTTATGATAACTAGAGTGTTCCTGATTGATAGAGACAACTAAATCAAAACTATAGGAAGTATACAAGAAGGAAGTTCACCAATGGGGGAAATCATAACCTTAGACCTTTAATCCAATTGTTTACATCTTATTATTAGTTAATCTTTAGTTTTAATATTTTCATTCAGCTGTAGTAGTTTAAACAACACAAAGTGATATTCATAACGTTTGAGGAAGTTGATTATTGAGAATTTGGTAATCTAACAACAACAGTTGATACATTGATTCCCTGTGGGATTCGACTCTGGGCATAATACCCCGGATTATATTTGTAGTGCCCGCTTAGTCTTTTAGTAGACATAGTTGAGCGTGATCGAATTTTGGCATCGTTGCTGGGGACTTAACGGTATTATCAATTATAGTTGAAGGAAAATACAAAAATTCCTAAGTATAGTCAATTTTATTTGATTTCATAAATATACTGAATTTCTAACGTTCGTTGAATCGGTGGCACATGTGTATGCCTAGAAACTGCTCGAGAACTGGTGAAGTATTTGAAGCCTTGCCAGATACCGAAAAAGTTTTCAAGGCCTTGAACAAGTCCAACTGTAGAAGCAAATAACAACCACACATTGAACACATTGAACCAGATAGAGCTGACCAACAGAAACAACATTAATGTTGGGGATGGTGCGGTCGACCCAGCTGCACGGATTGCAGCGCCTGAGGCACCCGTTGTACCTGAGGCGCAATTATACGGCTGGGCACAACCCACACCTGACAACTTGGCAACCACGATTTTGGTCCCTCAGATTGAAGCAGAGTCTTTCCAGATTACAAACAATATGCTGCACTTGTTGCAGAATAAGGGGCTATTTTCGGGTCGTATGTTGAGGATCCCCAGCAGCATTTAAATAATTTTCTGTCTATTTGCAAGACCCATAGGTAGCCGAATTTTACTCCGGAGGCATTAAAACTGCTATTGTTTCCGTTCTCGGTGACAGGAGTTGCCCAGACTTGGCTCAACTCCCTCCCTATCAACTCTGTTGCAACATGGGAGGAGTTGGTCAAGAAATTTCTGAATAAATTCCATCCACCAAACAAGACAGCATAACAGAATGATGAGATCATAAGCTTCAGGCAAAAGCCCATGGAGACACTGCAAGAGACATGGGAACGGTTTAAAGGGATGCTGGTTATCTGTCCTCACTATGGTATTCCTGAGCAAATGCTGGGGCAACGATTTTATATGGGTCTGGCTGATGGTGTAAATTCCAACATTGATGCGTCAGCTGGTGGAGCATTCCTTAGCAAGACATGGGGAGAGTACCAGATTCTACTTGATACGATGACACATAATTCAGGATGGACAACCAGGGGTGCTCCTATTACCTCAGTTGTTCACTCAGTGCCATTAGATCCATCCAACACTATGGCTGATAACATGGCTAATTCGATGATACAAATGAGTCTTCTTACGAAAAAGGTAGAGAAGTCGGGGATAAAGCAGCAAGTTCATATTGTGGATACTACCAATGGGGGCTGATGCACATCTTCTATTAGCCAACCAATTGGTAATCAGCGGAATGCAGATTGTGATCACACTCGTTACCCAGAAAACATGAATTATGTGTCAAACTATGGATGCTAGAGACAAGGGGGACAAAATTGGGGTCAACAAGTTCAACCTTATATACTACCTCATCAGCAACAAAACATTGGAAACATGGGTGCCATGAGACCTCATGGTAATGTGCCACCTTACAAAAGGCCACAACGGTATAATAATCAGAATTACCAGCAAACATACCACCCCCCTCAACAACATGGAGGGAGTCAAGAAGATGGGTTTTCCAGTCTTAAAGCAATAATGCAACAGGTGATTGGGTCAACTGCCAAAATCAGTGAAAGAGTAGATGCACACAATTCAGCTATAAAAAATATTGAAGTGCAGTTGTGCCAGATATCAATGGCAGTAAATAATCGTCCTCTTGGGACTTTACCTGCAGACACTCAGGTGAATCCTAAGGACTAGGGCCCGAAGCAGCTGATGGCAGTGAGTCTCCGCAATGGCAGGGACTTACACTTGGAACAAGAGTTGGCTCATGAAAGTAGGCAAGCATAGACACTAGTACCAGTGCCAATCGAAATTGATGATTCCACAAACTTCACCAAGGTAACAGTGCAAACTGCTGAAGAAGAACCCAGTGGGCAGACTGAGGCTGAAAGGAAGTGGAGATAACCCCAGATCCAGTAGTTGAGGTGGCAGTTGAGAAAGAAAATCCCAAATCAATGGGAAGAAGAGACCACCAACACCATTCTCTCAAAGGCTGGCAAAATACCAAAAGGATGAGCAGTACAAAAAGTTCTTCGATATGCTGAAGTAGATACATGTAAACATTCCTCTGATTGATGCTCTGAAAGAGATGCTTGGGTATGCAAAGATGATGAAGGACTTGATGTCCTGGGAGTTTGATTTCCAAGACTTAGCAACTGTGACTCTCACCCAGACTTGCAGTGCAGTGGTAACACGACCAATTGCAGAAAAGTTGTCTGATCCAGGGTGTTTTACAATTCCCTACACCATCGGCAATTTCGCTTTTGCCAAAGAACTGTGTGGGGGCCAGCATTAATCTAATGCCCCTGTCCATTTATAAGAGACTGGATATTAGAGCCAGACCAACTTCCATGTTGCTGCAACTAGCTGATAGGACGGTGAAGAGACCGTCAGGTATTCTAGATGATGTTTTGGTGCAAGTGGGGAAGTTTGGGTTCCCTGTTGATTTTGTGATACTAGACTGTAGAGTGGATGAGGAGATTCCCATAATCTTGGGAAGGCCATTTTTGGCCACAGGCAGATCCCTCATTGATTGTTAGACTGGGGAGCTCAAGATGAGGCTTAATGATGAAGAGATCACATTCAATGTGCAAAAATCCATGAGGCGACCGAGTGAGTTTTTCAACTGTTCTCTAATTTATGCTGTGGATGTGATAGTGGAAGAAGATGATGCGTCCTTAACTATTGAGGACCCCCTTGCTGCATGCTTAATGAATTTAGATGAGGTCAATGGGGAGGAATTGGCAGAGTGGGTGTTAGCGCTTGAAGGTAAATGGGTCTGGCCGAGGGCTCTCGAGTTTGAGCCATTACACTTAGAGAAAAGAGAGAGCCTGCCAGCCAAGCCATTTGTGGAAGAACCACCTAAATTGGAGTTGAAACCATTTCCAACCCATCTCAGGTACACATTTATGGTTCCTAACTCTACGCTACCTGTTATTATCTTATCGAGTTTGTTAGATGTGCAGACAAATCATCTGTTACAGGTACTCTTTGAGTGCAAGACTGCCATTGGATGAACCATGGAGGATATCAAAGGGATCAGCCCAGCATATTGCATGCATAAGATTCTCCTGGAAGAGGGACACAAACCTTCCAGGGAACACCAAAATTGCTTGAACCCAAACATGAAGGAGGTGGTGGAGAAGGAAATCATCAAGTGGTTAGATGCGGGAATCATTTTCCCCATCTCTAACAACAGCTGGGTTAGCCCAGTGCAATGTGTCCCAAAGAAGGGTGGCATGATGGTGGTAAAGAATGACAAAAATGAGTTGATATCTACAAGAACCGTCACGGGCTGGAGAATATGCATGGATTATAGAAAGCTGAATCTTGCCACCCGAAAAGACCATTTCCCACTTCCATTCATTGATCAAATGCTCGACAGGCTTGCAGGGAGGTCTCACTTTTGTTTCCTGGACGAGTACTCGGGGTACAACTAGATTTCAATTGCCCCGGAAGATAGGGAAAAGACCTCCATCACATTCCCCTACGGGGTGTTTGCCTTCAGGAGGATGCCATTTGACCTCAACAATGCATCTGCCACATTCCAACGGTGCATGATGGCCATATTCACAGACATGGTGGAAGATATCATGGAGGTATTCATGGATGATTTCTCAGTAGTGAAAAATTCATTCGATGAGTGCCTAGCAAATTTAACCTGTGTCCTAAAGAGGTGCATCGAGACGAATCTTGTGCTTAATTAGGAGAAGTGCCATTTCATGGTACAAGAATGGATCGTCTTGGGGCACTTGGTGTCAAGTAAAGGAATTGAGGTGGACAAAGCTAAAGTTGATGTGATCGAAAAACGTCCGCCTCCCACATCAATCAAAGCTATACATAGCTTGCTTGGGCATGCCGAGTTCTATCGGCGATTCATCAAAGAGTTCTCCAAGATCTTCAACCCACTCTGTAAGTTGCTTGAAAAATATAACCCCTTTGTGTTTTCTGATGATTGTAGGGTGGCGTTTGAGGAGCTGAAAAAGCGGCTAGTCACATCACCAATTATCGTTGCCCCCGACTGGGAGCAAACGTTTGAACTCATGTGCGATGCTAGTGACTACACAGTAGGAGCCGTGTTGAGTCAGCACAAAGATAAAATAATGCACCCAATTTACTATGCGAGTAGGACTTTGAGTGGAGTTCAACTGAACTACACGGTGAATGAAAAAGAGATGTTGGCAGTAGTGTTCACCCTTGAAAAGTTCAGGTCTTACTTGATCCGGTTGAAGGTGATAGTGTACACTGATCACACAACCATTAGATACTTGGTTGATAAGAAAGAGTCCAAGCCGCGCCTAATTCGTTGGGTGTTGCTTCTTTAAGAATTTGACTTGGAGATTCGTGACCGCAAGGGCACGAAGAACCAAGTCGCTGACACCTGTCACGTCTTGAAGGTGCTGAGAATGCAATTGAATCTGAGGATATTCTGGAAACCTTTCCAAATGAGCAGCTGCTAGCCACAAGTGTAGAGGATGTGCCATGGTATACAGACATTGCAAACTACCTGGCCAGCGGTATTGAACTTTTTGAACTCTCCTCTGTACAAAAGAAAAGATTTTATCGTGATTGCCACAATTACTTGGGATGAACCTCATTTGTTTAGAATATTTATTGATAACATGATCCGGAGGTGTGTCCCCGAGATAGAGCAATTTTCTATTTTGCAGGCTTGTCACGCATCACCATACGGAGGACATTTTGGAGGAGTTCACACAACAACTAAGGTGTTGGAGGCCGGCTTCTATTGGCCAACGGTGTTCAAAGATGCTCACCAATGGGTGAAGGGCTGTAATGAGTGCCAAAGAATGAGGAACATATCCCGTCGACATTAGATGCCCATGAACCCAATACAAGAAGTAGAGGTGTATTATGTGTGGGGGATTGACTTCATGGATCCCTTTGTCAGCTCCTATGGCAATAAGTACATTCTTGTTGCTATAGACTACATGTCCAAATGGGTGGAAGTTGCAGCGTTCCCCACCAATGATGCAAGAGTGGTGGTGGGGTTCTTGAAGAAAATCATATTCACCCGGTTCGGGATTCCAAGGGCCATTATTAGTGACGGAGGCACGCACTTCTGCAATTGTGACTTCGAGAAGTTACTAGCCAAGTATGATGTGCGCCACAAGGTGGAAACCTCTTATCACCCCCAAACGAGTGGGCAGGTTGAGATGTCAAACCGTGAAATCAAGAGTGTGCTGACCAAAATAGTAAATGCCACAAGAATTGATTGGGCGAAGAAACTTGATGACACACTCTGGGCCTATAGGACTGCATTTAAAACACCAATAGGTATGTCTCCGTACAAGTTGGTAGTTGGTAAGGCCTATCAGTTGCCTGTAGAGTTGGAACATCGAACCTGGTGGGCATTGAAGCAGTTGAACTTGGATATTGATGCTGCAGGTGAAAATTGAGTAACAAAGCTGCATGAGTTGGAGGAATTTAGATATCAAGCATTTGAAATCACAAGGCTATATAAGGAGATAATGAAGAGGTGCACGACAAAAACATTTTGGACCGAAATTTCAAGCCTGGAGACAAAGTGTTGCTCTATAATTCAAGATTAAGATTGTTTCCGGGTAAGCTTAAGTCCCGATGGTGAGGACCATTCAAAGTGGTCACAGTGTTTCCCTCTGGGGATTTGGAGATTTCTACTGAAGATGGTTCCAACGCCTTCAAGGTTAATGGACAAAGATTAAAACTGTATGTGGGGATGAATGAGACTAAAGAGTTGTCTGTGGTGCATCTTTTTGAACCACAGAGGTTGAGCGAGCCTTAAATGCACTCATTCTGCGTCATGTCGTGACGTTAAATCAAGCACATCATGGGAGGCAACCCATTGATTGTTGTACTTGTCGTGCCGCGACGTTAAATCAAGCGCTGCGTGGGAGGCAACCTACGATTTTAGTGTTTTTCTCTTTTGTTGTGTAGTGATTGATGTACATACATCTAACAAGTTTTTGAGTGTGCAAGACAAGTTTGGAGGTGTTATTGAGAAAAGATGTGTTCATAAAACAACTCTGGTAAGGTAACAATATGAAGAAAACGCAATACCAGGCAATATGGGCCACCGCGACCGCAGTGACAACTGGAGCTTCAATGCTTTTCTCGAACGCTCGTCACCGCGGCCGCGGTGAAACGCGGTGCGACCGCAGCCAAATTGCACCTCTCTGAACCTTGTGCGGTCGCGGTGAAAAATAACTTCTCTGAATCTCACGCGACCGCGGTGAAAAATAGCTTCTCTGAATCTTGCGCGACCGTGGTGAAATTTCACCTCTATGAATCTACCGCGGCTGCGGTGAACCATGTCACGACCGCAGTGAAATTTCACCTCTATGAATCTACCACGGCCGCGGTCGACAACGACAAGCCATCTTCCGCTCAGGTAATTTTGGCGTTAATAATTTTCTTTTCTTTTCTTTATTTTCTTTTTATTTCTTCCCCCCTTTTTAAAATAACCCACTTACCCCCACGTTCCCTTTCTTCTAAACCCTACCCCCAAACCCCCTCCTCTTCTCTCCCAAACAACAAAACTCACGACCTCCCCCCC
>MDKI01270776.1:0-12766 GCA_005239505.1 Nicotiana paniculata
AATCCTATATTACTTGTCGACCACGTACACTTGCGTGTGCATTGGGAATTCAACCAACAACCATACACAAACCTCCTAACCCTCTCCCTATCAGTAGGGACCAACTCGGTAGCATGACGAGCCAACTCCAAAAACCGCATCTCATACTGCATCACTGATAACTCTCCCTAATGCAGCTGCTCAAGAAGTCTACGCTGCTCCTCCCTATGTGACTGGGTACATAGTTCTCCAAAAAGATAGTGGAGAACCGCTGCCAGGTGAGGGGTGTTGAACTAACAGGCCTACGCCTCTCAAAAGACTCCCACCAAGTGAAAGCAGCACCAGAAAACTGAAATGTAGCAAATGAGACCCCACTGGTCTCCGAAATCCCAGTAGTATGCAGCATCCTCTGACACTTATCCAGAAAAACCTGGGCATCTTCGCCCTCAGCACCACTGAATGTCAGAGGCTGTAGTCTACTAAACCTCTCCAGTCTACGCTGCTCGTCCTCTTGCATAGTCGGAACCACGAAGTCCCGAACTGGAGCAACCAGTTGGGCTGGAACCGCCCCCGGTGTCTGATGGCTCTGAGTACTTTGCTCAGGTGTCCGGGCAACTGAAGTGTGACTTCCTCCCCCGGCCTGAGAAGTAGAGGCAACTGCCTGAGCAGGGGTGGTACACACAGTCAAGATCTGAGCCAAGGTCTCCTGAAGACCCGGAATAAATAGGCACTACCGGTGCTTGAGCCTGTCCCGCTGGAGTATCTGTGATGGGAATCTGACCCTGAACAGTAGGGGGATCAACTGGCACTGCCCTGGCTGCTGCACGGGCTTGCCCCTACCTCTACCACGGCCTCGACCGCAGCCTCGACCTCTCGCTGGTCTAGCTGGTGGCTGATCATCCTTACCGGTAGCGCATGAGAAGGAAACAAAAGAAGGTTAGATTTCCAGAATCAACAAAATGGCACGACAGAATTCAAGAAAATGATATTGTTCCTAAGGGTTCCACAACCTCTCGAAGATAAGTACAGATGTCTCCGTACCAATCCGCAAGACTCTACTAAACCTGCTCATTGAGTCCTATGTAACCTAGGCTCTGATACCAACTTGTCAAGACCCCAAATCCTAAACCGGCCGTGATGGCGCCTATCGTGGAACTAGGCTTGCCAACAATCACAAAATTACAGTTTCTTTCTAAAATCCCAGCCATTTTCAACATTTCATAAAGTATATAGAATTATGAATTCATTAAGAAAAATAAATAGCTAAATAGTCTAAATCAACCCAAAATCCGGAGTCAACAGGTCATGAGCATCTAAGAAATATATCAATAAGTGTACTATTATATTACGAAATCTCCGAACGAATAGATAGATACAACAAAAGAAGGGAAAAACAGATATGCTGCGGACGCTGAACAGCTACCTCTATATCCCGAACTCTGGCTCTACACAGAATAGATGGCTAACGCTCGGTATCTGCACCTGAATCTGCACACAGGGGTGCAGGGAGTAATGTGAGTACGCCAACTCAGTAGTAATGAGAATAAATCAAGTCTAAGCGGCAAGAAAAACATAAAAATCAATATCATCAATTTACAATAAGCACAACCTTTTATTCCCAACAGTATATACATAGATATATGAAATCATTATGCCTTAAACCCAACTCAGAAAAATCCTTTGAAAAATATGTTTCTCCAACAATTTCAGAAATAAAAATAACCGAAAGATTTAGTGTAAAAATGAAATAAATCATAAGTAGCCCCTCGGGCTGAAACATGAATCATAAATCGCCCCTCGGGAAGAACATCACTCAACACCTCACAGCCACTCAGTATCAGCCCCTCGGGCAACCTCACTGTCACTTATGTCTCTCAATCACTCATCACTCGACACTCATCACTCAGTAGATACATGCGCTCACTGGGGGTGTGTACAGACTCCGGAGGAGCTTCTTCAGCCCAAGCGCTGATATCAAGCCACCTCGTGGCATATCATATCCTCACAATCAGGCCCTCGACCTCACTCAGTCAGAACCTCTCAAAAGCCCCTCACGCGTATCAGTAAAATGGGGTACTCGACCCAAAACATCATTTTTATATCTCAAAATAGTGTAAATAAGGTTGAGTTTCGAAAACAGTTAAGCACATGCAGAGTGTAAATCATAAATCAACAGTGAGGAAATAGCAGTAAAAAGCCCTCAAGGGGTCTAAACAAGTCGGCACGAGGACCCTAACATGTCTTATAGCCCAAATATAGCAATAGTCTTTAGAACACAATTTAACATATGATTAGAGTAAAATATGCAACTCAATAGTTTTCGCGGAGAGGACCAAGTCCAATCCAAAAATCAGTGCGCGCCACATACTCGTCATCCGCCATGTGCGCCATTCTAAAAATAGTGAGAAATATGATGTCCGGAGTTTCATACCCTCAGGAAAATATTTATAACCATTACTTACCTCTACGGGGCCACAAAACTAATCTGTGATGCTCTTTCCCCTCAAATTGGCTCCCGATTGCTCCCAATCTAACCAAAATCAGATTAACATCATCAATATACGCTAAAGGAATAAAACCGAATAAAAAATTATCAATTTAGACACAATTCTCGAAATTCAGCCAAACTCGAGCCCCGAGCCCAAGTTTCGGAATTTGATAAAATTTACATCACTAGAATCATCTTCCTCCCACGATTATACACACACCAAGAACACCACAATCAGACCACAATTACCTACTCAAATCGCCAAAAGAATTTTCCAAACTTCCTCCCATTTTCCCCAACTTTTCTACTTTAATTTCCTCAAGTTTCAAGCTTAATCCGGCACAAAATAACATAGAGACGAGTTTTATGATCCGGGAACTTACTTCCACCGAAGTCCTTCGAATTTCCCCTTCAATTTGCTCTCAACCCAGCTAAATCTGCATGCAACAAAGGAGGAAATGCCAAAATATTCACGGAGGCACCATTTTATACTGTTCTGCCCAATTAATCCGCACCTGCTGACAAATTTCTTGCACTTGCGGACCCGCACCTCGGTCCCAGATGCGCACCTGCGAAATCGCACTAACAGTCCAAACTTCGCACCTGTGGCTTCGAAGGTGCGTCCCATGCTTCGCACCTGCGGATCCCTCTTGCATGGCCTATCTACGCATCTGCGCAAGGTCCTTCGCACCTGCGGCTGCCCATCCACAGGTGCGGCCGCACCAGAAGATTAACACCAGCAACTATTTGCTACAATTTTCCTAAGTTCAAACCCCATGCTAACCATCCGAAATCAATCCCGAGTCCTTCGGGGCCCCAACCAAATATACCAACACACCCCATAACATCATTCAAACTTAGCCGAGCCTTCGAAACACCAAAAACAACACAAAAACACCAAAATTACATCAAATTCTAGCCTAAGAACTTTGAAACTTCTAAATTTCGCCAATGATGCCGAAACCAACCAAAACACATCTGATTGACCTGAAAATTTGCACACATATCCAAAATGACATTACGAACCTGCTTCAACTGTCGTAATTCCAGTCCGACCCTGATAGCTTATTTTCCACTGCCGACTGGAAATCGCCAAAAACTAACTTTCGCCAATTCAAGCCTAATTCTACACCGAACATCAAAACTTCATTCCGAACACGCTCCTAAGTCCCAAATCACCTAACGAAGCTATCCGAGCCATATAATCTGTATTTCGAGGTCATTTACCAACAAGTCAACTCCCAGTTGACTTTTTTCAACTATTAAGCTAATTTAAGAGACTAAGTGTCTCAGTTCTCACTGCGACCACTCCGAACCCGAACCAACCGTCCCAACACCACATAAATAGGCTAAGAAGCATATGATAAAGCAGAAATGGGGGAAACGAGGCTTATCTCACGGAACGACCGGCCAGTCGTTACAGTCGGCTCTAACGTTATAAGAGGTGAGGCTATGCCTTAGGCTCCTAAATTTCGGGGGCCCTATTTTTTTAAAAATAATGGGTTTATAGGTATTTAAAAAATAATATTTAGTATTTTTAATATAAAATTAGAGTTTTTAAAATAAAAGGAAAGAAAGCTCTTTATATATATAAATATAAATAAAGTAATAATTTGATTTGATTAAAAATGGGTAGATGAATAGTTTTTCCAACGTTCTAATTTTTTACTTTTTACTCCTTCATTAGATAACGTGTGAAATTTTTACTCTCCCTTTCTTAACTTATTCAAGTCAATCTTTCTTTTTCTCAATCTCTTTATATTTCAAAAATCCCTATATACTTTTTGTCTTTCTCTTTAATATTCTTACTCACATTCTTTTTCCAAGATATTGTTAGTTTAAGTGTTCAACAATACTTTTAAGCTTCCAATAGTGCTATACTTCTATTGCTCTGTAATATCTTATCTAAAATCAACAATATCTCAAGAAAGACTAAATGAGTTGGCTATAATATCAATTAAAAAAGAATTATTAGAAAAAATCGATTATAAAAAATATTATTAATAACTTTATATCCCAAAAAGCTAGAATAATAGATTTCAAATAAAAATATATCTTATAACTTCATTTTAAAAATTTAGGCCTCATATTAAATTTTGGTCTTAGGCCCCGCATGTGCTTGAGCCGCCCCTGACACTTTCCCCTATTTTAATGCGGCAATTCATGAGAAAAAAATGGTTAGAAATTGATTTAACACCAAATTATCATACGTGAGGTAGATCTTGCACTTGTAACGACTACTAAAGAAAGAAGAAAAAGAATAAAAACTCATCAAGGTGTACATGAAAAACATTTTCCATGATAAAACAAAGAAAAATAAGTGATAAAACCACTCATTTTTCATAAAAATATTTTTTATGAAAAATATTTTTCTTCGTACCAAACACACAATTGGTGGAAAAAGAGTTCCCTTAAAGGCATGCGCATTGTCAACAAGAGAAATGAAAAGTAACTTATTTAATTTCTTGGGTCATTCTTTAGTCTAGCCAATTGTAATTTTTTTTTTCCAATTTTACTTCTTTATGGATCCTAACTTGTCCAGCTTATGAAATTACATTTCTGAACAAGTTTCTCTATGAGCTTATCTATCGTCGCGCCTCACTGCAGGTGGGGGGCATTTGGGAAAGTCGGGTCGATCGAGTGTCTTCATTCAAGCGACGGTACAGAAGAAGAACGAAACGAAGTGAGAGGCCCGAGGACAAGGAAAAAAGCTTACTTGCAAATTTGAGAAATCAAGTCATGAAGTGGCTAATTATATAAAGGGTCATTGGTGCAACTCTTTCATATGAGTTTAGTACTTTTACTAGGAAAGATAAGTATATCTTGTAACTCGTTGGAAATGATGGCACTATTATGGAGAGACCTCGGATCAAGGCTAAAAGTATTAAGGAACGTGCTGAGGAATTTACACATAGTACAACTTATTTAGTACTTATTTAAATAAGTTATAACTATTTTTATAATATTACGTATAATATAGTAATTTTTTTAAATCTATAACATTTCATATCTGTCACGACCCAAAAACCACTAGTCGTAATGGCACCTAACTCGATCCGCTAGGTAAGCCAACTAACAGTCAATACAAACCAAATGAAATTTATAAAAACGGTGAAGAATTATCTGAACATTTACTTATTAACCCAAGGACTGGTAGTACGAATCATGAGCTTCTAAGACTTGAAATTTACAAAGTTGGTACAAATAATACACGATCTGTTTGAAATTTTACATAAATAGACTAGCAAAATCTGTAACTACCAAGGATAAGTGGAAGTTATATCCGGAATGCATGAACATCTTCCGAGTCAGCTCCCAACATTGCCAACAACTCCGCTCCAAAAGAAAAATCTGCACACAAGGAGCAGAAGTGTAGTCTGAGTACAACCGACCCCATGTACCCAGTAAGTATCTTGTCTAACCTTGTCGAAGTAGTGACGAGAATTTCTAGTTTAAAGATGCTAACTGTTATAACATGACATTTGATCAACAGTATAGACAGTTCAAAAGCATAACAGATAAGAGTACCATAAACAACTATGCGAGACAGTAAACGATATAAGCCACAGAACAAAATTTATAATCATTCCTGGTGTGAGAAGTATATCCAAGATATTAATTCAAATGGCACGGTAACACCCTTCGTGCTTTTATCTCTTCCTCATCGTATATAAACAATTATGTGTCAAATCATTTAGCACGGCAACACCCTTCGTGTGTTCATTTCATCCTTATCAAATATGCATACAGTAATACCAACCAGGTAGAATAATTTCTAGAATAATGTCCACCAAGTAGATTGTACCCAGAAAGTAACAGTTAAGAAGTCATACGCATGTAGAAAATAGAAATAGACGAGATAGAGGGCACAAAACTAATGACAGCAAGTATGGTAGAAAAACATAAATTTCACTAACTAACATGGTATAAGGTTTAGATGTAATTATAACTAACAAGAAGGAAAAACATGATCTTGATATACTAACAAGTAGAGGCATGGATGACTAACATGGTAGAAGGCTTGTACTAAAGTGTAATAAAATAGATATGACATGGATATAGATATAAAAATAGTAAGTAGGCATGGTATTTGCAATTTAAGCAGGTAGAAGGCATGGGCAACACAATAACAATTGAGGAAGAGAACCTAGACAGAACAATAACGGCAAGTCATATAAGAACCATAAGTACGACAATAACAACTCAAGGTACAGACATGAACGTAAATATGAGGTAAAGATATCATAACAAAATGCATGTCCCTTGTCCTCGCCTGCACGACATCACCTCTCATGCCATGAACTCGTGATAACATAAAAGCATGATAATATAAATGAAATGACACGGAATCACCCTTCATGCTTTTACTCTCAAATGATATGGAACGGCATCACTCTTCGTGCTTTTACTCTCAATAATATGGCACGGCATCACCCTTCGTTCTTTTACTCTCAATAATATGTCACGGCATCACCCTTCGTTCTTTTTACTCTCAAATATGGCACGGAATAACCCTTCGTGCTTTACACTCTACCTCACATGATAATGTATATACAATGGCACGACATCACTCTTCATGCTTTACACTCTTCCTAACCAAGCATATGTATAATGACAAACAAGGCAGGAAACATACATAACTTCAAGAAGAGTGTTTAAATGAATATTCCAATTGGAACCCTAATCACGACTTTCAAGCCAAAAATAGTTCAATAAACCCTCAAGAACCTTATTATTCAAGTATTTTAATAAATATCAATAATGATCTACAACACGAGCATAGAATCTAGTATCTCGAGAATATCAGTAATAATAATGTATTGATGATTAAGTATACTGATGTCTGAATTAGACACATCAATATTTTTCTCAGAATTCCGTCCAATTTTAATCAAGTTATAATAAACTAAATTTTAGTTTCTAATATTCAATTCCATATATTAGTGATCTAGAAGTCAGGTAAGACATGAAGCAAGAAGGTCACGTAGTTCTACAAGACACCATTTATAACATAATCTAGCCCCGAGCATGATTAACCCTGGAACATGCATATATGCTCATCACCTTATATATTTATCACCCCTGCATGTAGCAAACAATGTCAAATAGTAGCAAAAATTCCCTCAACAAATTTAGACAAGATACTTACCTCAAACAAGCTAAATCGATACACTAGAAGCGCCATCCCATTCAAATCATCATCCGAATGGCTCGAAACTAGCCAAAAGCAACTCAAAATCATCAAATAATGCCATAGTAAGCAAATCCAATCGATAAAGTTTGAATCTTTACACATCTACTCAAAGTAAACTAAAAAGTCAAACCCGGGTCCACACCTCAGATTCGAGAGAAAAAACTGAACATTTATTAAATGTATAAAAATGTTGTATAAAACGTAAATTGAATAACGGTTGTAGAAGATGAAATTTAATCTTAAAATTTTTCAATTATGAAACTTTTCGGTATCTTTAAATACTATTCCGGTCTGTTATGAAAATAGGTTTTTTCTTCACCAAGAACTCATAGTTCTTTAATATTGGAAGCTCAAATTTCTTATTTGGGAAAAAATTAAAGTTAATGATTGAATATTAGTAAAATTATTTGAATATTGATAATTGTGCTTTAAAATTTTCAAAACTCCATTGTTTGTCTTTAGAAAGTGTTGAAGAAGACGAAATGAGTGTTCTTGATTTGGTGTTATTTGATTAATTTGGTAATTGAGGATCATTTGTGTTGATATTTGGAGATTTTATTTCAAATTTTAGATTATTTGGAGCAAATTTTGTGTGGTTTGATTGAAATTAGAATTGCAAATTCGAAATTTCACTTTGTTGAATAACACAAATAATGTAACAACACGGCCGATCATTTTGAGAATTGAAGTCCCGTTCAGCGGCATAAGGTCTTGTGCAGCTTCGCATTGTGTGTTATGACTTGCATGTGTGGCCGAGTTCAATTTTCGGATGAAGTGGTACTATATAAATGAGGGTTTCACCTTATTTTTCATTTTTGGACCTAGAGAGATCGATTTGTGGCGATTTTTCGTGGGATTTTCAAGAAAAATATCGGAGTAAGTGATTCTAACTCGGTTTTGGCTATATTACACGAATCCATTGTTACTTTCATCATCTAATTAGTGATATGAGATGGAAATTTGAGAAAAAATTGTAAAAATCTTTTAGACTAAATTTTGGGGATTTGAAAGGCGATTTGAGGTCGAATTTGATAAATTCTTGTATGGTTGGACTCGTTATCGAATGGGTATTCGGATTTTTGTAATTTTTGTCGGATTTTGAGGTGGGGGATTGGGGGTTGGATTTTGGGTTGAATTTTAGTTTTAATTAACAATCGAAGCTTTATTATTCGGAATAGTTTCTTATGAGTTTTATTTATGCTTTAAAGTTATTTTGGCTAGATTTGAGCCGTCCGGAGATTATTTCACTCGAGAAATTCATTTTCGAGTATCAGTCTGTCTTCTTTTAAGTAAGTATCTTGCCTAACTTTGTGTTGGGGAACTACCCCTTAGGATTTGAGACTTCTATGCTATTTGTATCATGTAAAGTCCGTGTATGCGAGGTGATGAGTACGTGCTCAGGGTTATTTGTGGAAGGTTGACCTTTAGAGGCTCTTAGGTCATTATGTTCACTAAATGTGAAGTTGTTTTTCCATGATTGAGTTCCAATTTGCTAGTTTTCACCTCTACGTGTTTAATTGGAATTAATTGCTTCATAAACCACTCTTATTGCTTATTTGACTCTTATGTGACTTAACTGAAATTGTTGCCTCTTCTATTGCCATGATATTCCTCCCTAGTCGCTTCTCCTTAATTTAAGGTATCATTATCTCTCTTGTAATTCATTCTTAATTAAGGTTTTGATTATCTTTTCGCTATTTACCCTTATTTGAATTGTTGTATCTCCTTCGTAATTGCTCAACCTCAAAAGAAGTTTAGATATCCTATATCTATGATTACTTAACCTTATTTGAATTATTTGACTCGTGTTATCTTCTTGTTGTTGAACTATACCTTGTGGGGTCGTTGTTACATATTATTTCTCACTTGTTGAGTTATTCTTATTATGTCCACTTTTTTCTCTAGTATGTTTATTCCTTGTGAACTAGCTCTACACTTTCTTTGTGATCAAAAGCCTAGAGTTGATTTACTTTCCATACTCTTGTGTTATTGTCATTGTTGTTGTGGTACTCGGTATTGTGATGCACGAGTGTCACGACTCAAAATCCCACACGGGTCGTGATGGCGCCCAACACCGGAGTCAGGCAAACCAACTGTTGTTTACTAGTGAAATTTTCCTTCTTAACATACCCATCCCACATATTTCCCAAAGTTTTAAACTTAGCTCATTTAAACAAAAGCAGAAACATTTACCAATTTAAATACATACGGCCAAAATGAGCATGATCCAATATATATACAGTCCCAAAATAAGAATCTACTATGTGCGTTCCAGGAACTAGTTTCACAAGTCAATAGACGAACTAGTAGAATATACAAAAGATGATACAAGTTGTACTGCTATCTGAAAGGATGTAGACAGAAATAAACAAAAGATAACTCCATAGCACACCTGAGAATCGCCAAGAGAAGCAGCTCACCGTGGAGTCAGGTCCAAAATATATGTCAAGCTCCGGTCGGATAACAAGAAACACCAGCCCGAGAACTTCTACAATTAAGTACAAAAGTGCAGCATGAGTACATAAATATATATGTACCCAGTGAGTATCCCCCCTAACCTCGAAGAGGTAGTGACGAGAGGTCGACATGACACACTAAGGTCCAACATTATAACTTTACAGAATGTAATAAAACAGTAGGCATGTAAGGACAGTGAAGCAACAAGTATATATGTAAGGTACTGAAATCCAGGAAGAATACTGGGGATAAATAAAACAATTACCACTTCACATTTTCCCAAATATCTGTCAGATCAATTTCATGAAATTTAATAACAAATAAATCATACGCATGCAGGGTAAGGACAATCAGCCGGAGTCATAAGATAGTCACGCTCGTGCACTGCCGAGGATCGAACAGCCCGTACCAAAAGTGCACCTATCAACCTCTATATGCACTGTCGAGGATCGATCGGCCCATCCCAAAAGTGCATCTCTCAACCTCTCTACGCACTGCCGAAGATCGAACAACCCATACCAAAAGTGTGTCACTCAACCTCTCTATGCACTGCTGAGGATCGATCGGCCCGTCCCAAAAGTGCATCTCTCAATCTCTCTACGCACTACCGAGGATCGAACGACCCGTACCAAAAATGTGTCACTCAATCTCTCGAATCGCCATGGCGTACGGCCTGTTCCCATAAGAATGGGGGGAAATCACACTCCGCTCGTGGAATACAAATTGCGAAGCGGTCACATGCACACACAATATTCCTTTTTAAAAGAGAATACCTTTACATGAACAATTTGTTACAAGCTTTTCTCAAATTTCATAACTTCGGGGATGTAAGAAACATGAAATGTTAATTTAGCACGCATATAGTTCATATCAAGTAAAAACACAAGGCATGATGTGGGCCTAACTACCCGGACATAATAGTAATAGTCACTACGTACGGACTCTCGCCACTTTGTACGTACGTAGCCCCCCACAAATTATCACATATAGCATTTAAATCACCTAGGGGGACAATTCCCCCTTACAAGGTTAGAAAGGAGACTCACCTCGTGTCGAATCTACCCCTCGGACCAAGGATGTGCCCGAATCTCCGAACTCTACACCCGAGGACTCGCAACTAGCCAAATAGGGTACAACGACATCAATGCATGCTCAAAGTAGGGAAATTACCCTATTTATTCAATAATTCAACATTCTTGAAAAATTCCCAATATCCAACCCCAGGCCCGCACACTCGGATTCCAATAATTCTCGAAGGGAACACTCATCCAAAGCCTAAGGATCATTAATATACGATTCTTACTTGATTTCATAGCAAATTCACGGGTAAATTCTCAAATTATCACAAGCTCTAGGTTACTACCCAATTCTTGATTTTTCACTAATTTAGGTAGTTAATTAAGCTAGAAATCCATGCATGAAACTAATATTAGAGTAGATTTTACTTACCTTAAATGACCAGGTCGTTAGCTCCCCAACAATGGTGGAAATCGCCCCAAGGAAGAAGAAAAAGATGAGAAAATGTGTTAAGACCCGTGTATAAAAACACACTGTCTAGACAACGTTTTTGCACCTGCGAGCAAAGGCCCGCACCTGAGGAAATGGACTGGGGAGCCTAGGCCCGCACCTGCGGAGTGGAGAACTCAGCTGCGGCTCCGCTCCTGCGGAACTTTGTCCGCACCTACGAGAATTGGCCAGACCACTGGGGGTCGCACCAGCGATGCTGGGGACCGCAGGAGCGGTCCCGCACCTGCGACTGGGCAACCGTAGGTGCAGTCACACCAGAACAGGTGCACCATCAGCTATTTTAGCTGGTTTTTAGCCCCGTTAGGTGCCCGAGAGGCACCTGGGCCCACCCGAACCCTAATCGAAATATACCAACGAGTCCCAAATCATAATACGGACTCGCTCGAGCCTTCGGAACACCCAAAACAACGCTAAATCTCAAAATAAACCCCAAGAACCAAACTTAGGAACTTTAAGTTTTCTAGACTTCGCTAACAATGCGCCGAACCGACCTATACAACTCGGAATGACACCAAATTTTGAAGGCAAGTCATAATTAACATAATGGAACTATTCCCGGTCTCGAAATTCCGTTCGGACATCGATAACACAAAAATACATCCCAAACCAAAATAGGAACTTAAGGAACTTCTTATTTCAATATTGGGCGCCGAAATGCCCCCGGGTCATCAGAAACCCATTCCGAACATACGCTCAGGTCCAAAATCATTACACGAAGCTACCGAAACCGAAGAAACTCGATTCCGAGGTCGTTTTACCCAAAATGTTGACCGAAGTCAAAGTTGGCCTTAAAGGCCAACCTTAAGGAACCAATTGTTCCTATTGCACTCTAAACACCTCCGAATCCCGGACCACCCGTCCCCGCAAGTCATAGGTCATAAAAATCAGGTATGGGAAGTTTCATTTAGCGGAACAGGGTCCGATAACGCAAAACGACAGGTCGGGTCGTTACATTCTCCACCTCTTAAACAAACGTTCGTCTTCGAACGGGTCTAGAATCATACCTGAACTACTGAATATGTGTGGATATATGCTCTGCATGTCCTCCTCGGACTCCTAGGTCGCCTCCTCAACTGGATGGCCCTTCCACTGGACTTTCACGGCAGAAACTCTCTTGGACC